>VOMN01028880.1:0-24986 GCA_014899125.1 Orchestia grillus | reverse complement strand
ACATCGCCGTCTCTAGATATTCTTGGTTAAGGCACGGAAACTTCAGAACAGTAATAGTATAAAGCACCAATTTTTAAGGAGGGGATGGAGAATTTTTTTTGAGAACATTATTTATTCGAGAACATTATTTATTCACCCAAGCTTTCCAGATGCTACGCACAACTCATTTTCAAGGCTATGAGATTTCTAAAAAAAAAATGCGAGAGACATGTAAAATGTTAGAGTGGGTATCTAGCAAACAAATAAAAATTTTGCTAAGGCATATTTTTTCTTTTTGTGCAATGTAACCTTGGGATTCAATACATATTTCGAAATAATAGAAATTGTAGCTCAACTGGTGAAACACATATGAGCTTCTCAAATTTTTCTTCCAGCGGAGCTCAGATGGTTAGTTGACGTTACTTATTATATAGTAATATTAATTCAACACTATTATGTTGTTTCTTTAGTACAAGTCACATTCTTTCAATTCTGTTTCCGAAAATATCATTACCAGCAAGAGTAAAGACGCACAAAGAAACAAAATTTGCAGAGCCTTTAACACTAAATACATTTTTTCAGCAAACTTGTAGACACTTTAACATGTAGAGGTACTTTATCGAAGAATCTTCATTTCTGAAAAATACACAAGAAGAACTCACCCATTCTTACCCATCGGTGATATCAACATCATTTCGTTTCAGCCACCTATTGACATCAGCGCGCAACGCTTTTTAAGGAAGTATCACATGAGAAGAAACAATTATTCTCAGTGTTGAAAGCTGACATGAGCAAATGTGTGCAGAAGTAAAAATCCGAGAAAGCCTGGTGTTGGAAGCCCTGCATTAGGAAGCGGGTGCCCTTAAGCTGAACCTTCAGTATCCAGAATACGATATGAGGGGGCGTGTGCGGGCCCGCTCGTTCTGTCTTGCATAATGGAACAATGCACAAGACTGGCATAATAAATGGAGATATAGACAGGAGGCGTTGTTGCATGCGCTAACTCTGACGCGAACACAGCGCTGTAACTTCAGGCGACCTGAGCGCTTCCCACGTACGGCTTAGCTCATCACCGACGCAATAAAAAGAGAGCAAGGAAGACAACGCCGAGGTAGATCGAGCACCCCTCATCAATTGAGTATATCTGGTCGATGCCGATATGGCAGAGCGCAACTGAATAACCCACGACGCGATATTGAGCTTCGTTTTGTCGCCTTCTCTAGGATGCGTTCTGTGTCTTTTTTCGCAGCCCATAGCGCTCAATGTTTCCTATGAAGCCTAATTGATAGCGGCACGCTTACGTGAGTTCATGTTGACTATATGATATTGATATTATCAATAATATCAATATTATTATACTATATTAATTCAGCCTAGATGCACGATTCTTACAGAAGAATAAATATAACTATTCTTTCACCCTAACTCATGCCTACTCATTTCATTTGTGTTTCCTAGTACCAAAATGAATTAAGAGTAACTTGAGTTTATTGTTGAGCTCAAATTTGGTAACTCTGGCGTCCGAATAAATGTAAAAAATTTTTTCTGAAGTAAAAATAACGAGGAAAATACTGAGACTGCCACGGATAACTGGTGGCAATTACGTTATCATTTATTAGTACGTAGCTCGTATTGTATTATAGGGGATAAAACTGACTGGATTAACCCAGGGAACTAAAAAGAGGCTTATATGTAAATTTAAATTCCGAGGCAATGTATTATTGTAGTAGGACAATACTGATAAATATAACATTACTCAGGTGACTAAAAAAAGGCTTAGAAATGGATACGAATTTTGGGGCAATGGGGTTTCATTTATGACTAGCTTCCCAACGAGCGATAATCGTTCCCCCGCATGCGATAGTGGAGGTAGCAGAACAGCGGTGACGAGATCAAGACGCGTGTGGTAATTTTTGAGCGAGGTCGTGTGCAGAAAATTATTTACGATAATTCAGTGGCGCCATTATTATGTGAGGTGTCGCCAGAACGGGTTACCTCACAAGGAGCGCCTCAAAAATAATCCATTTCACCGAAATGCATCAAAGAATTTCTACATGCGGAGATTTTTTCGACCTTCGTTAATAAAAGAACAAGGAAACGCACTCGAGCAATCCGGTCTCATTATTTCCTTAAGATATGCGCAATTCAATACTACGACGGCTATCTTGGTGGACACTAGTGTTTTGTAATGTTCTTCTAAGGAGAAAACTTAAGCAAAATCGAGAATGTATTCTTGGTAATGGCTGCTCTAAAAGTTACCATTTAAATGTATTTCAGACTAAATAATCAATTTCACTTTGCGTCGCACGGCGCTGCACCTCAGAGGAAAAAAATGTCTGCATTAATCAGCAGTAGGGGACCCGAAGCAGCACATACATTTCCAGGAGCTTCAGGACACAGCCCCTTATTTTAAAGGACCAAATCCCCAACGTAACTCACGAGTGCGCACTGAGACGCAGAACCGTTGTTTTGAGCCGCATTTTTCGAAGGAATAGCCACAGCCGTACCGTTGCAGTGGCGGTGCGTCACAACCATCGGGAGACACAGCGTCTCGTCCATCATCCGGAACATTGCACTTGATGGGACACATTTTTCCTCCAGTCCTCTTTCGTGACTGAGGAACTTTGCACAACGGTTAAGACTTCCATTCCTCAGGTTTTTCGAAATGAAGAGTTACAACTAGAGCGTCAAGTGAAGCTTCATGGGTGATGTATTTCAATAGAATTTGCGCTTCATACGTTGTTATATTTTGATAAAGTGTGCACTGATGTGCAGGCAGGTCCTTGAAAATACAGATTGGTCTCAGTCACAGAATGTGTATTTGTATTCAGTTTTCGAATAGGCTCCCCACACAAAAATCCTTATATTACAGCGATGAGAGCTGCATTCAATCGACTTTCGCAAAATTTACCGTCTTTTCACTTATTAATCTCTACGTGAGATCAGCCTCTGCATATCATCAACAAATGACACCATTCTGCTTTGATAAATTACGACTATCAATGAAAATCCTCACTCACGTATACTTATTTATGAAAAGTATACCTTCAGTAAGTCCTACAAATATCCCTCTCACCAGTTAATGGACATCAGTTCCATTTTAGCCCTAAAGCCCCCCAGAGATATCGTTTATCATCAACAATTCTGATCGACGTCATTTTACTTCACAACTTCAGCCGTAACTTAGTCTATTGAGTGCGATTTATGTCCCCCAAAATAGTTCTTTAGGAACTGTTTGCGTCATTATCGACTTGGAGAGTGAAAGTTGTCCGTTAAGGCAGCGGAGAGCGATAGTTGATATTGAGCTGTGTCCCAGAGAGGATACGTGTATCTGAAGTAGATCAATGGCACTTGCGTACATTCTCTGAACCATGTCTCGGAGAGCATGCGTGCGTCGGAAGCATGCAGATCAATGGCACTTGCGTACATTCGTCAAGCAGGACCGGGAAGGGGTGCGTTCTGAAGAGATGATGAATTATTGCTTGTGTTTGCGGTAAAATGAACGCGCACTTCTACAAGGGTAGCAATTTGAGACGTCAGAGCGGTCATTATCTCACCAACGTCATTTGTCGTCATGATGAACGACCAAACACGTGTAATTTAGGAGCTCGATTCTGGCTGATGAAAAAATAACATACCACCGAAGTTTTTTATCATTGTGATCATGGTTATCATTCTTTTTTTGTGCATTCTGGCTGAGTCTTGAGCCAGTAATAGAAGTTGAAAGAATACCTTCACTTATACTAATTAATACCGGCAGAATTTAATAAAAACTAATGGAAGATTTACAAACGAAAATTACAGCCTGTTTTTTTTATTGTTTGGTTGGTGTGTCAAAAAATGTTACCTAAATTACTTGAACATTATTTGGATTTGACTAACCGCGCTTAGAAATGCTGGTATCTTCTCCGTAACAGTTTTTAGGCGTGGTCTCAACAGTGCAGCTTTACAATAATAAACTGAAGCCTTTAGTTAAAAGTTGTTAGAAATGAGCATGGAATGCTCAACTCTAGCATTCCACGGCAGGAATTTTCCTGCTTCTAGCGTTGTCTCCGAGGCTAACGGTTGAAATTAAGTTTGCATATCAGCACAAATGTAGAAACATCTCATCAGTTCATTCATGTGACCCTGTTTGATATGTTAATCAACTCTAGGCGAAAATTCTGGAACACATTTCACAGACCCTGAGGTGATACCAAAGAAATTCACTGCGTTCTCCTGTGTAGAGGAATATCGACAGGAATTGTATTTTACTCTCTCTTGATAGCACCTCGACTCTGCTATATTGAATCATATTCTGTATTGGCCTTGGTGCTTATATTGACCAATTACGTAGCTGTCATCTATATTACCTTTCCAGTGTTATTTCATCAATAGATGCTTCTGCGTAGGAACCCATTTCCCGCTGCTGTCAGGTATATGTCCCCTAAGGAATTACGATGCATTTTTGACCTAAAGATGAAAAATGTCATACCCTTTCGATAAATAATAATAAAAAGTTGAATAATAAATGAGAAGGAAAAGAAACGTTCACTAGGTAGGGACGTAGATCTAAATTTCTATGAGAGGTATATTCAGCTCTTTCCCCTCCAAAACTTTTGATGAGCTCGTGTTATATTCAGGGGAATTTGGTAATTTATTCCAGCTGTATGGGTAGACTTGAAAATGGTCAGCATATACTGAAAAAGATCAAGAATGGACGACTGAATTTATTTCCAGCTTTCTTATTCAAAATCGAAAATTCAACGAGTTTGTTTTCTTAAAGTTGAGAAGTATGATACTAATGCGGTGAAAATAAGATAACTCGTCCATGTCGGAGAAAGGGTGAAATAAAGAAAGAATTCAGGGATTTTTGTTATCAGGAACGGTTCTTGAGCGAGCATTTCAATCGCGCTAAATTGAGAGCTCTGCCAAGCTCTGCAACACTCAGCACCTCGACTCAATGTGTGAAAGATACGAACGAGCGTCATGGAATGCGATCGATAATGGTCATGCGAAAGAGCAGCCAGCAAGGCAATAGGGAAAAAAGTTCGGATTTTAGATCGATAAAAGCACATAGAAATATTTTGAGCAGTCCTGTTATCCTTTTGGTTTATAGAGAAGGTAGAAAGTTCCCGGGGGAGTTAACCGAGCTATGATTCACACTCCTGACAGCAGAAAGCTTCCTAGAGATCTTGTACTGGAATTTTAAGCCTTCTGTAGAATGTAACGCAACCGCGATTTCCCCTAAGAAAATGAATCCTTTGCTCGCTCGTCTTCTCTGAGCACGACGGCTTGAAGCAATGAGCTCAACCTTGGGATGGATTTTTAAATGGATGAGGGAAGTAGAGCTTGTACTTCATTTTCCCCTGAAACCATAATATTAATTATTCTGCAGTGCTGGTGACCACTTCATGATTACTTCAACAAAAAAGGGTGAATGAAATGACCGTTATGGCTCAAAACGCGCCATTTCAGTCTTGTGTAGCCTCTAGAGCCTATACGGAAAATGCATTTTTCCGTGAAGGGGCAGCAAATCATTCAGCCAAGACATCTGGACCATAGTACTAGACACCAGGCTCACCGAAATAAATTCAGCAAATTTCCTAAATCATAATGATCCAGGAGTTTGAGATGCACAGCATGGCCTTTATATTTCAACGTAGCTCGAGCCGTGTTCACACCTCCATGGAACCTTTCTCTCTCTTACAAATCGTCATTTGGATCGTTAATCCGCATAATGCTTTCATTGGAGCATTTCATTTCAAATAAAATTAAATTTGCCATCAAAGAACTGCGACCATTACGAGCGCCGTCATTTTGATTGGTCGCAAGAGCGCAGTGGGGCACAAAGCATTATATTCAGCTCGGTAAAATTCCAACTGTAAAAGACTCATTAACGTTTTGCGCAGCTGTAAAAGCCGACTTTGATCAGCAAGGGTTTTGTGTACATACAGGAAAACTGTAGCGAGGGGAGCGTGGTGGCTCGCTATTGCTGACGGGGGCATGCCCAAGCAGTCATCACAGCAGAAGTCGAATGTTAGGCAAGGGCAGACGTCTACAGCTATTAATTGTGTTGCTTTCATTCATTCAGTTCACAAAGCGTTAACTCATCATGCTCTGGGTGGAGTAAAAATGAAATAATACACATATTTTGGGGACATTTTTCAGTGAACTATCCACAGGAATAAAATTCCTCACGGAAACTTACAAATAAAAAAATTAAATGGAGCGTGTTGCAGGGAGGAATTTAAAAGATATTAAATTAGCGCACTTTATGATTTTCATCGTTTCTATACGGTGAAACATATATGAGACGGCAGAAGAAATGAAAGCTCAGTAATGCTCGCAATTTTAGCTTATTTGAAAAATTATTGTTGTAGAACCCCACACGTCCATCGGAATTTAGCCAGTGGGGAACGTATGCAGTCCTAGCACGACTTATAACCATTGACGATGTTGGAGTGTTCATGATGTAAATATATTGTTATTATTACTCTGATGTTGCAATCAACGTTTTTGGAGTATCATTATCATTAACAAAATATTCAATTCCCTAACGTCAGAAGATGGGTTCCTTTATGAAACACCAGTATTAAACATGAGTACAATGCATCAGTGATCAGTACTTTATTTTCACCCAGACGCTGAGCTAATTGAGAGATGCAGTGGAAACTGACGTGGGGTGCCAATTCGAACATGTCACTTCTCGCTGTAGGCAAAGGAGTACGAACACCAATACCAGCATTGCTGAAATTTTCTCTCTTGTTTCAGTTATCTTTTCCCGCCTCATTACTCTAAATACATACGAAGCATCTGCTTACCGAGAACTGCTCAGAAAATTTGTTCCGTGTAAATTTGAACTACAATAATAGGGCATGGTGAAGTAATGATTAACGTCTCTTTTCCTACGTATACAACTCAATGATGGAGTTCCAGCTAATCTCGGTCTCGCAGTTTTAAATAATAAATGTAAAAGCTAATATTTCTCCTTATAAACGGCTTCAAAAGTTTAGTTCGTGGAGCTGAAGTTTTAGTACATCAACTAAAAGTGTGTATATGACGTTTTGATTAACACGTCATTTTAAATAAGGCGATACGATGTAGATTGAATGGACTAAACAGCTGAACCGTCTAATGTTTTGATTCACTTGGTAAATTCTGTATATTAATTTTTCTTTTCTTATTTCGCTAGTTTGATAATGTGCAAATTTAAGCGGGATTTATTTCAATAACAGTAGCTATTGCATTGTTTCAAATCCGTTCATTTTTGATAGATCAACCAGTCTCGGACATATTTCTAAAGTATAGTACAATGCAATGTCACTGAACTCTTACTGCTTGCATGATCATATCATAATCGCAGAGCGTATTGAGACTGACCTTCTTTTAAATCTCTTATAAACTGGAACTCTGCAAAATCCCCAGAGCAAACTGGGCAAGGCAACATTCATTATCATACGTCGGCACATAGACAATAACGACGCCGCTCTCTCGTAATCCGCCATTGAAGTTCTCTAATTAGGGAGGTGCGCGCAGCGTCGGAACTCCAAGTAAAGCGAAAACTTTGCTCTCTGATCGTGCAAACAAGCTCCACTCGTACGCACAGAGGCACTTCAATACGTGCTCTAAACTGGAACAAAAACTTGCCGCGTCCATTATTTTTGCTCTGCGCGAGCACAAAAATTTCGTTGTCGATCTTTATGTCCAGCGTGTTCGTTCTGAACTTTAACGTCTTGTTCTTGTGATGGCATGTCAAGAACACGTTGCCAGTTCAACACTGATAGAAGCGCCTTGTATTTATGTGCACGGGAAAGTCCAAGCTGCCTCGCGTTAAAATAGAGCTTTCAATGCCGAAGTAAAAAATTACACTTTTGTCTTTGCGGAACTCACTCCCGAAAATGGAAAGCCATTCATTCGTCATGAAAAACTAGGACATATGTGGACTATTGGAAAACGCTTCTGGGACTGCACGCTATGAAAAAACTTCCGTCAAAACCGAGCCCTGAACTTTTTTAATTAAAAATATAACTTCCGTGCCATTATTTTTTTAAGGCACTCATGAAAATTTTTAATTCATTTAAATCAATTACAGTTAAGCTCAAGACACAAATAATCGAGACCAAACTCATATTTTGTGCACTGAAAACATCAACACCTATAGGCTTTAAACGCCTCGAACTCTTCAGAATGTTGTCTGTAAGGCACATGTCTTAGCGTTTAAATCGGCTTGATAATATTGATCAATATGCGTCATTGTTCAGAATTTTTCATCATATATTCTCGTTTCACCAGTACAATGTTACGCCAATTCCCTGTTGCCTTAACGTAGGTACGAAGTGACGAAAGTGAAAATGAGGATTTTATGAACTAGAACCTTTTAACGATTACGATTAACAAGCAAACATTTATGCATTTTTCAATACAAATCGTTATTGGAATATTGCCGTGTTGTTGGTACGCGCCTGTGTCCACGACAGATTTCTGGCCCTACTATTGTGTTACCATAAAAGCACGTCAACGTTTTTGGTATCACGTTTATTCCTGCAGCTTCAATGTTGAGCGACGCATTCAAATAAATTTTGTGAGGGCCTTCAGATTATGCTACACGAACACTGGTCACGCTGCTCAATATTACTGCTACGACCATTTTTTGCTATCCCGATCGTCGGAAAGCACGTACACGCTGTTCTTGTAATATCGAAAACTCGAACACGGTCTGAATACCCTCGCCCGCAAAGGTATTTTGGAAGCAAATTCGATGACATATTCACAATCGCGCTGTGCTATTCGTACGGGAATATTTGAAATCAGGACCTGAACCAAGCCCTACAGAATTTGCCCCTCTGCGGTCTGTAATCAGCGCGCCAGTAATAAAGACACCAGGTCACGCAGGCGTCAGCGGCCCTCTCGAGCACGCAACTACCCTCTCTGCTAAGACCGCACCGGCGCTCCCTTCTTTCTCTCTTTCTCTCTCTTCAAGCAATCTGAGAGTGAATAATTAAACAACAAACATGAATGGGGGTAATACATTTTAGAATTTTTCCCCAATGTCACATCACTTCGAACAAAGCACATTCGGAGGAAGGAGCTCCCAGATCTTCATTCAAGCTTCCACTGTGATATTCATGTTTGCTGCTATGAAAGAATTGCAAGTGTTATCGGTACGGATATTTCTCCTCTTGAGCTTTATTGAACTCAAACAAGAACTACGCAAATTACGATAAAGCGACACTGCTGGGCTCCCTTGCATGCACTGCCCCATGTTCTACATCATATTATTACAAAATAAAATTCAGCCATTATTTATACCCGTAGCTTTGGAGGTGGACGAAGCCCAACTCCCTGCTGAAAACTCTGGTGCTCATCGAACACCAAACGAATGCCCGTGTGAGGGGCCACGGTTGATTCGGTGCAGCTTCAGTCTATTTTTTACGCCTCAGAACTGGCGCCGCTGAGACGCCTCAATAAATTATTAGGCTGCAGAAAACAGCGCTGTCCATCCCAGGAAACTCGGACCTTTGATGTTGCAGGCCGCAGCTGCACCGACATCGCACCAGTCAAATCACACATGCAACGTAATTTGTGCTACTTGCAATGAAGTGTTGCTTCTACGCTTATTTAATTGCAAAACAACAGGAAATGCTCATAATTGCAATGAAACTTAGCTCTTGTGTTCAACTGATGGTGTACAGTGATCTTATAATATTGTATAATATAGTGCTGGTATAATATAATTATATAATGCTGGCATAATGTTGAAGAATGACAAATTGAAAATTCATTGAGCTGACCACGGAAGCAAAATTTTACCCCTGAAATGACTTTTTATTCGCTTGCCTTTTGTTACCAAGAAATAGGGAGCTACGGCTTAGACCTAGAAACAAGGGGAAACTGAAACTTTGTTCCATGACGTCACAGCCCAAACGATGGTGACTGTGATCCTGTTTGGTGGACGAGCGTTGTGAGGCGCTGGGAGGGCCACGAAGAACGACACATCACTGAGATTTCTAATTTAATGTTGAAAAAGTTATGAAACATTGAAATTGTGTATTGTTTCTCTTTAGTGATTCTGTTAACTAAATTTCTGTAAATGCATGTTTTTGAAAATCAGCAAGGTTAGTTTGTGGTTATGACCATACTGAAGCTTGTAACCTAATCCCAAAAATAAAGTTTAGGATCATGATTAGCATAACATAATTTTTCATCTTAAACTTCCATGCTGAGTATAATCAGGATACTATTGATCTTTTTTCGTATATAGATTAATATTACTGAGAGGTTATTCCGTTCAAAATTACCTTTCCAATAAATTCAAATTATGTCCTTCATTTCATTTTTCATAACCAGTTTATGATACAGATTCTCAAGATGAGTCCATTTTGTGGTCTTGAATACCAGTTTATGACCGTAGTATTGAGCAAGTTTGTGACAATAACGCATAGTTCCCATGTCTTTTCTTCATCAAATGTGAATCGTAACCGCAATACAAGGCTATGGTCACGTCAGAAGTTGGTTGCTGTGTGACAGACGTTCGCATTCACTTGTGTGACAATCATCTTCCGAGTTCAAGGATCTTGGAATACTACTTGGTAATAACTTGAAGCACTTAGTAATAACTTAAACTACTCGCACGTGCATCGGGTATTCCACTCCAGGCCACACTGATATGCCGCCTTTTTAAACATACCGTGTTAAATCTTCCTCTCCCAAGGGAATCACTCCGACCGAGAATTCGAACTATGCACCTCTTCACTAGGTGGCAAGAACACCATCACTTGTGCTACTGAGTAACGAAATAATTATAGCCGTGAAATGATAGACCTACAAACATAGGAGAGAAAGCCACGTCAGTTGCTGTAGGCTCACTAACCGAACCCTATTCCCTATCCTAAGAACCGAGGATTAATTACTGACCTTTCAATGCAAAACGTATATTTCTACAGCTGCGCGGCATCGAGAAGGCCGAGAAAAAAGAGCTCAAATGTTTTGCTAGAGCAACAGTCGCTTTGCATGATTCAGTTTCCTACTTTGCACAATCGAGTGTTGGTGACAACTGGGTGACGAAAGACGAATTAATTTTACGAATAACATTCATTTCATAGATGGTACGAAAAGTTCGGAATAATTTATCACAAATTTCGTAAAACTGCGTCAAAATTGCCGGGGTAACTGCTGAACATATTCTAAACAAAGAATTTATATTGTCTCTAAATACGGAGCACCGTTTTGACATTTTGATGACGCTTGTTTCAAAAAAAAAATTCATCATAATATGGTAGTGCAGAGACTGGAAACGTGCATCCTGTGTAGCAGAGCAGTTGTCGAGCTTGAAGAATGTTATTGGAAAATCTACTGAATCACATTCGCAAGTTTGCACGACTGAGCTCTATATCACCTCCATAGCTAAGACGACACATCTGATATTTAAAAACATGGCAATGGTTGGAATGTAAATTAGGTTCTGAAAGCCCAAACCCATATAACTGCCAGCCAGAGAGCTTGTGAGCAAATTTTCTCCGGAAACGACGACCGAATGAATAATTCAGTAGATCTGAATAACAAATTAAGGTTATTCAGTGACTTCAGCGAAAAGGAGGAAAGCTAGCATGTTGCTTCGCTTTAACGATGATGAGTAGGACACTTTTATGCTTAAAATATGCATTTTAGCTAAATTCAGTCCAACTAATCATTTTAAAAACAATATACATTTTCAAATTTGTTTCAAAATTTGTGTAACATGAAATCTTTTAGGCGGGTTAATTTTACCCACAAAGTGTTACCTGGAGAAGCTCATTTAACTCCATGAGAAATATTCCATTCTTTAGCATGAATCTTTCACAAGGCGATCCATTCATCTCTCATGTAGCAGGTACTGCTATAACTGAATACACACAATGAGCTGGAAATGAATTCATTTTTCAATTTATTTGCGCAAATGAATTTAAGTAACTACTCTTCATGACCCGCATCTCTGCTCAATAAACTGACTAGAGCCCAGAATAGATTTCTTCACAGTTGAGTAATTATTAAAGGAAGAATTCCGGACCCGACGAAGCTTTTTCGCCTCAGAATTAACGCAAAATACTGAGACGAAGAGGGCGACGTGATGCCCGCCATCACGCCATCACGGGAAGCAGCTGACGCAGGAGCCGCGACTGCGCCAGGTTTATCGACGAGCTCATGCAGCAAACGTCATTAGACGACCAAATTACGGTAATGACCGAGGGGGAAATTTTATCGATTTTTCTTAAGCGAGGAATTGAGATCTTTTACTCGCGTCCGATATCTGAGTGACGAAGCGTGACGTGTTGTCGATGCTATCCACGAGAGGCAGCGATTGACCATAAAATTCCGAGCTTCTCCCACCGCGCCAAAGCCTCGAGAAATTTAGCGGTATCATGCCTGGGAAGATCTTCGGAGAACACGTTTATCGAATGAATAAAAAACATGGTGCCTAAAATAACCATTGGGAACCATAATGAATGGGAACCAGTTTGTTCCTGCGATGGAATGTGTATGGAACTAAGCGCATCGAGATTACCTTACTTCATCTCTCTGATACATTACGAACATAGTAGATAAACACTTTGAACGCACATAAATTGACTTTATGATTTTGTTTTTCCCAACATCAATATTATATATATGTTTCACAAAAAACTACATTATATTCATAATGCGAAACAATTCCTTAATTTTTTTCGCTACTTCAAAACATCGAGCACGAGCAGCCCGTATGACAAGGGAGCGATGAAAACACTGAACACTCATTCATGATTCAACGAATGTGCATTAAACAATTGTATTTTCGTACTTATTTAGTCAACCTAATCAGCAACATTCTTCACTGCTTTTCGTACCTTGATTACTACCCGCGTACTTCATGCATCATACGACCATTTTTCATGTCGATAACAGAATGAAACTGCTGCCGAGAGTCACGCACTAGCAGCCCTCACAGCACCTGCTGGCACCGAACCTCAAATTTAGTCCCCAGCGAAAATAATACTTCACTACGTGTGGTGTGTCATCACTTTTGGAAGTGATAAGAATTAGCGAGAAGTCGAATTTCGGACATTTGTAAGTTGTAAGTATGAAGAAATCGCGGTGATGATACGGTTGTGGGTTGGTCAGAGTTAAAATTCTGCATTTAAAACAGACTCAGGAGATGAGCCCGCAGTGTTGCGCTTTGATCAATGAGGCCTTAATAAGGAGCGACTGATGTTGAGAGTCTCGTCAGCACCAGCCCTCTACCATAAAAGCGGCAGCACGGCGACCATCATTGAGCAGGCATGTGTGAAAACGGCCACTGAGCTCCGAATCACTGTTCATTAGCCAAATGCTCTCTCCTCTCCTCATTTATTTAGCATTTCGTAACCTTACAAGCCGAGACTTTAACTCTCGTTTTCGCCAATTCCCTGCGCAGTAACATTTTCCTTCGCTGCAGTGTTTGCGATTGTATTTATACACTTGCATAGAGTACCTTAGAATACGTATTTTTTTGGTTAATAAGTTTCATCACAAAAGCGGTACGTAAAATCTGCAGAACTAAGTAAACTTCAGAAAAAATTAATTCCTTCATTCTTTAAGCATGTTTTTCAGTTTTTCATTCTATACACGGCTCGCATTACGCACACTTTACCCAAATATATCAAGAAAAATATTTTACACTGAGCAAGAGATTCAGAATAGAGGAACCTGTTGTATCCTAGGCCTTGTGCACCTCTTCTAAAATTAAAAATTGTGCTATCTCTCCATGGAGGAAACATGTCAAATGAAACGGACATTGGGCAACAAGACGTTCATTACCTAACAGCTTTCCAACAGTGACCAGAGAATCGAAGAATCGATGCGCACTGCAGGGTGTGCGACGGCGATGGCGGCTATCAGATCGCTGTGACCGCAAGCGGTTCTCACTTCAAGTTATTGACGGCTTGGTGAAATTTTTTGGTCCGCTCAGGGCCAATCATGTTTGAATAAACCAAAGAAGTGCAAAATGGAATTTATCAAGTTATTGGCTGTCACAGAAAATGCGTTTTGAATTTAATTGTCCGCACTGCATGTCGCTCAGCCAAAATGAAGCTGAAATGTGGGTAGATATAGTAAAAAATAGTAAATCCATTTTACCGAACACGATCTTATGGCCTAAGTTACACGTATTTTAATTTCTTTGCTTGCATTTCGATAATCATAAGAAACTTCCCTACACCATGCATGTGCCGCAGACGCATGTTGGCAAAACTCCGCATGGTACAAAAGTTTGCCACTTCAAGTAACTTGGGCAAATGAAGTAGCAATTACCACTCAATCAGAAAGACGTTCTTGGCCACCTTGAAAGTAGTTCGGACACACCTGCGTAGTCTGGGATCACACTGGTGTGCCATCATTTCTAACATAGCCTGTTCATACTCGTTCTCCTGAGAGCAGCACTCTGTCAGAGGTATCGAACTCGAGGCCCCTGACTCGGAGCCAAGCGAGCTATTTCTTGCACTAAGGAGCATGCAGCCTCCACAGTTTGCTGGAAGCACTTGGAAAATTGACTAACATGAGTCAAGGAAAATAATATTGTCCTATTCTGACTTCTGCTTCGAGATAGCCAAATTATTGGCAAATAGAAATAACGTTTCCAAAGTATGATTGGAGAAGTAGAAACTATGTACAACTGTGCCGCTAGGATACCGAAACACATTCCATGCAAGTCAGGCGATGAAGGCCATTCTTCTGCGAGGACGACGTGGAAAACATAAGACTTCAGCCAGTTGGGAGTGTAAATTTTGGTTTAGCTTTATGTATGCATCCATAAGCTGTTTCTGGTACCTCCAATTATATTATTTGGCACTAATATGCANCAATAGTTACGTGCCTGTGGTGTGTCAATAGTTACGTGCCTGGGGCTTATCGTTGCCCTTGCAGTCACTAGGAAGATATATCAATTGTTTTTGTCCTCGTGGATGGCTCGTTAGCAGAGTTTTCTCGAGAAAAATTCTCCATATTGTTGGCATGGCACGATAAGCCCATCATTACGACGTCAATGGAAGCGTCTTCAAATAAAGATGAACTGGATCAGTGCTCGGTAACGTCCTCAGAGATTTATTCGGCCATTCACCGAGACGGCAGCCACGTTGGACGGTTGAAGCCCTGAGCATCTATAGCGTGATGCGGCCAGCTTGGCTAATGAACGGCTCTCCCGTAATCGATGGTCCCGCGCATAATGCCCTCACAAAACAGCCATTGTATCCTCTAAACCCGTATCCTTTGAATTAATTAATTGTGGAGGCGAGTCTCCGCAGCGGGAATTATTTTGTCGTTCACTGAGAATTTTGAAGCTAAAAAAGGATGAGCTTTGATGTACCGCCTGATAAATTTCGTAGAAATGGGGGTTAGAATCCGGTACAATATAAGAACCTCATTTTGTATCGTATGCGTGCAAACCTTAAGTATTGATTGAAATAAAAACCCTCTCCAAATTTTGAGCTCAGTAAAATTGAAAAAATCAGCTTCCTCGTGCAATATTTTCTGCGGACAAAAGTTGAAAGAAGTTTATTGCTGCGATATGTTATGATAGAGTCTATTTATGTTATCCCTTGTTAGGTCAAAGCCCTCCATCGACATGAAATATGGTTCAAACAGAACGAAGAGAGCAGACATTTTGTACGGCCTCTAGAGAACGGGGAATCTATGCATAAGGTATATTATAGCATAAGATCTCCAGCTCATAGAAAAAACATGTTAATAATCGAAATGAATAAAACACAGAGAAGAAATAGCGAAGAGATGTGAAAATTATAGAACGCAAAGCAGGCACGAAAGTTAAAAATCCCGAAAGCCTATCTATAGCTGAGGTAAAATTACAGTGCCTCCTGAGAACGCCATTCCTCATAGCATACGATACAAAACTTTACTAACCTAATTTTGTTGCCAATCCAATGCCTCCTCAGGATTGATTTGTCAAAAAAATATCTAATTGTTCAGTTAAAGGTCTTTTTGGAGAGCTCCATCACTGAAGTTAGCGCGGAAATTCCCTCTAACTCCTAGTGATCTTGTAGCATGGAAAGTAAGTTGGTTTGGCCACCCCGCCGTTATGGTACGCGATATAAACTTTCATTGGCTAGGGGTTTCCTAATCTCCTGCGAGCTAAGAAACTGTTTCGAGAAACCGATGCTATTGAACACCGTTTCCACATGTTCAAAAAGAGTGTCATTTTCATTAAAAAGGTAAAATCACGCTTGCGTGACTCGCGAACGTACAAGAAAGGTTTATCTTGTCTGAACTGCAGTTTACTGCAGAAATGGGCTTCCAGAACACTTCCAGAAAATGGCCAATATCGCACAAGAGCAGTTGGGGCAAATTCGTATTTACCCACAGCTAGAACTAACAGAGAAGCTGCAAAAAACACACACATTAGCCGTCCTCACAAAGCAAATGAACGCATCGTCTAACGCCCGCTCGCTTCTCTAATGCGCCAGCGAAAAGCAGCGTGCGTGGACCGTGAATTCATCACATTAAGTCATTATTGAAAACACAATGGGCTTGCTCCCAAAATATGATCGTTGCGCACTCGGTGCAGATGCAAATAAACCATTAGCTTTATTCCTGGCAATTGTACGAATCATGCAGCACAGCAATATCTTTGTTCGTCTAATAAAACAACAGCCGCAGAGCTTGATATGTATATTAATGCTGCAAATATATAGCGCTCTGAGCCAACGAGCGTGGATGTTAGCTCACATGCAGCTTCGTAATGTACATATCGGAACAAATCTTCACAGCAGAAAGTTTCGTTCAGCAGAAAGTTTCGTTCAGCAGAAAGTTCCCTCAGCACGACTGCCATCCACACATTCAGTCTCGTATAGCGCTCCCGTCCGTAGCTGCATCCCGCACAATAGTCTTTTGAACCTCAAAGCAGCGTTGAGCACAGTACATATACAGTCTTACAGTCCCAAGGCAGCAGCACACAGACCCAAACTCTGGCGCAGACAAAGAGTATGAAAGTTTAGTTCGTTTTGCTCAGCTTTACGCTCCAGACACTCACGCTCAAAGGAAGCATCACTCAAGCTTTCATGCTTGTTTTTGATTTTTAGTGCACAAGAAATGAACAATATGGAGACGAGAACTTTTAGTTGACTGTTTATATGTTTGTAGCTGCTATTGATTCAAGCATTAAGTATTCTCTTTTTATCTGACAAATGCGCAGATATCATAAACGTACCTCACAATTTTTCGTTCATTGTTTCTTAAGTAAAAGCAAGAATGACATTTGATACTCCACATGAAGTTGGAAAGCTATGCCGTAGAGTGATTGAGATATGCATCTATAAAGTTGTCTCTAAAGAAATGAGAAGAATGCGGAATGTTTCGGGCTTAGAGAAATTACTGAGGTAGCCAGCACATAATTGCTATCGTTAAGATAAACTATCGCTCTAAAGGAGGCCAGAAGTTGTGGCGCGCTAACCATTTAGATAAGGCACCGGAAACATAAAGGAACGCTTCTCACAGGCTAAACTTTTCAATGAAAATACTCATCATACAGTGAGTTTAATGTACGAAATAAGAAAGGTAAAATTCCTCACCAGGACAAACGTCACCTTGATTTTAGTGCACTTTGCGCGTGGAGTAAAAAAAAGTTCGGTAGCGGGGTAACAATTTTTTGGAATATACAGTAAAGCAGTTTGCAATTGCCTTCGAGGCTCGCATTTCATTTATGCACTCCAGCCTAACAGCGGGCTGCAAAAATATCGTGTAGATATTCACCCTTTTACAGGGTGCATTTTCGGTATAGTCAATCACAGCTTGAACTGTGCTCGGTTATCGGCTGTATTAATTTTCTAGTTAATCGAGTGAAACTGAAATTTCTTGAAAACGAAAAAAGGGAATGAAAAACAGGGAATGCTTCCATGGTAGGAATCTCAAATAAGGCATCCAGGAAAATTCCCCCGTGCAAGTAATGCGATTGAAAACTTCACGATGGAAGCAAATGGAATGTAACAAACTTAAATCAAAATATTAATAGACCTTCACATGGCACTTCTCCGAAGTATGAGCTTTTTGATCTCGCTTGACTTTGGAAAAAAGAAGACACTTTTTCACAGCTCGCTGATGTTCGTTGCACGTACTCGTCTTTCAATAAATACATTTTAATGTTTCATACCTCGGCTCAAAATACGAAAATGAATAATTGCGCTAGAAATTCATGAACAATTACTGTTGCTGACTAGCTTAAATTGGTGATCCTTTGATCCGTTCGCTAGAAAAGAGCGGAAATTTCTGGCACTTTTGCGATAGATGATGTTTAAATGTAAAGAGGGGAAAAAAGCTAAATAGAGCCCTGCTACGTCACAACCAAAAATGTAGTATATCAGGTAATTAATTTACATACATTTATTTCTGCGAAGCTCTTACCTCATATATGTGAAGCATTTGATTTTAACCTGTAGCAACAGAAACTTTTATGAATTCAGTCAAAGTTTCCCCAAGCGATGGTCGCTAATTTTTTCCATCGCTGCAACATAAGCCAGGCTCCTTAGATACACAGGAATATACACAAAGGAGACGTGAAATTATTACTAAAAAAATTACTTCCTCAAAAATTTTCAGCCGTTTCGTCTAATGACAGATAGTTATCTCTTTTTTGTTCAGTCTACTCGTACAGTACTGTTCGTACATAACAGGACTGAACCGAAAAGTAAGTTAAATCTTAGGAGTAAAATCCGTATACTTTTTTTCAAAATTTAATCTGACCATGACACTTGTGGTTACAGAAAAACAAACCAATCACAGTTAACAGAGTTTATAATTTGTCTGAACTAAAACAAATTTCATCTATATGAAATACCACAATGACAGTAAATTCAGCCCAGATATATAAAAACACAACAATTTTTGAGATAAAAGTATAATTTCAGATTAGATTAAATTGGATTTCTAATTGAATCTAAGAACCACATATGCCATCTCTTGAGTTGTTCCAAGGCCACTAAATGACACCAAATTGGAATGATAGTTCATGAGGTTGCGTGGACAACTAGATTTCCTATTGACACGTGAATACATCACGAAATGAAAAAACGCAGTAATGGATCGCTAAATGTTCAATTTATAATCTGCAACTAAAGACTGCGACTAAGACTGCATCTCTAACTTGCGCTAAAACGAGACAAGGTCGGCACGTAGGGGCCCAATTCTGCACCTAATTGCGACGAACTTGGTTCCGAGGCGACATGAAAACTTTAGACGCACACGTTCGTTTTTCCGTCTTTCGTCTATTTTACCGGCGGACTGAACATTAGCTTCGCCCCTCGCAAAGATAGACTTCATTCCGTGGAATTTCCACGAAAAAAAACGGATAATTTTACTTGAATCTGCAACACTCAACTTATTCCTGGAGACGCATAATTATGATGAATACTTACATAAGTTAGAATAACTTAAGTTGCACCACTTTGAAAGAAAAACTTCATTCCTCAGAAGTTGAAGAGAAACAACAGTTTCAAACTTAGTATGAAGCTGCCATCTTGGACGTTAATCTGCAAATGAATGTGATAAACAGAAGAGCTTGTGGTCTCCTATAGAGCTTGTGGCTCTGCAGCTGCAGAGGCAGCTTACACAAACTTTTTTCCCGTCATTGCGGTATTTATTGCAATTTTACAGCATGAAGCACACGAAGCAAGCTCTAACAGACACACAAGACGTCACTGTGTTTTGTGTATGTACAGGATAATATCGTTAGACGGGAAGTATGGAGTCATTAATACACTGCTCTCGAGTAACTAAGACACCGTCGGTGCAGTTGCAGAAATAGGGACAACAACTATCAGGAAATAAGCAAGCTAGCTGTAATAGTTATCTGCGGAAAATATAAAACTCGTATGACATGTCACGGAGATACTTGCTCCTATCACCTATAAAATTTCTTATAGAAATTCTCATACACTTGCCTTTCCTGAAAAAGTGTCTAATCAGTTAGCGAATACGGGTGCACAACTTCAGACTCGCTATGCCTCCCGAGCTTCACGAAGAAAAGGTAAAAAATGCGAAGACCAAAATGCAAAGACCAAAATGCAAAGACCAAAATGCAAAGACCAAAATTCAAATTCATTTTTAAAAAACTAAACAGAATTTTTTCGTAGAAAAAACTTCACGTCCGAGTGCGGAGAGAGACGATAAAGCCCGCTAAAATTCTAAACATCCGAAGTCAGTGCCACCTGGGATAAGCTGCCAGCTACTGACAGTTTAATTACAAGCTAACGAGCCACTCGGTAGTTAACGATCAAATCGCATGAGTGTATGGCGTCATTAGTTCAAATTTGGCTCAATCGCAGCGTCTAAACGTCATACTTGCCATTCCGTGACGTGATGGTCTTCAAAATCCATTATTTCACGAAATCTCCACCTCGTTTTCAATCACAGCAAATAACTTCATGATCTTTTGTTTTGTCTGATACAAAACTAACAAAATTCGCTGCCGCAGAGACCGTCCTACTCGCACACTTCCATACGCGGCTGCGAGCGTGTGTCTACAAAGATCCGAGAGGCCACCTTACCTCCATCCGGTCCGATGGTTGCGAGTGAACTGAGCGGCCCACTGCCTCAAAAAAAACCTCTAAAATGATGAATATTGTCTAAGATTTGAAACAGAAAGACCGAAAAAGCTAGCGAGTTTCAGTTTTGAGTGTACACACGCGGTGTGTTTGCCCAGCGTTGCCAGCGAGAAGGTTAAGCGCTTGCGGAAGACGGAGAAGTGGCGGTGCGACCGCTCCCAACCTAAAGTACGAGATTTGGTACAAACGTAGTGCCTGGGTGTGCGCCACAGCTTAGAGCTTTAAGCCATCGCAGCCAACCCGTCACGCGAGGTCAACTCTGACACACACAAGCAATAAAAAGTATTTTTAATTAAAAAACAAATGAATCGCATCTTCACGGTGAAGTGTTGTCAAAGAATGCTATGACTATGTGTCTGTTCCTAACAATAAGTTCGAACAGACAAGCGCTCAACAAACGATTCTGTGGCTGTTGATACTAGTTTTCAGAATCAGATAGCAACTTGGTACTAGGTCTTGATACTTGTCTGCCCGATTTTTCCCAAGCTCACTAGAAAAATAAAGTTAGGCACAAGTGATCCACTCCCTTTACATTCAGACGCTCACAAACTTGGGTCTTTTGCACGGCAGTCCAACGCAGCACAAACGTAGAATTATGTTGTCTAAAGGGAAATTTCTTTCGTGCTTAGGGACTGAATATTCAAATTAGGGCAATGAAATTTTTCTTAACGTTTTATAAATAACACGCTCGTACCTGGGTCGAATAAAAAACAAGCGAAACTTCAACATTGAGGCTTGGATACGGAATTTTCCATATACCTGGCAGAAGAATTGATTGCATCATTTATTACTCATGCTAGATGGTGCGTTTTTCAGACAGATTTATGGAAATTAAAATCTACAATTTCTATCCCAGTGAGTTTTGAGGCCGTTGAATGTCACTAAAGTGTACTTATTTTGAGACGGAATAGTGTTTGTAAATACACATATCAAAAACAATTCATTAGAAAATAACGTAGTATACTCTGCATTTATGATACATGGGCATATTGAACATCGTGTCAAGTTTCACTATGGTCCTTTTTTACATTTTCCACCCTAGTCTCCATTAAGTTATTTTACAATTTTACCCAAGTCTCCATAACGTTTTCCTCCACACTATTTTTTACTGCAGTGGCATCAGATTAGAGACAAAATTGTTGACGTTCTTATCAGGAAATTTCCGTTGCATGCCGTGGAACTCAGCGAAGCTGCTGCAATCACGCAACGCTCGTATTGTTTTATATTTCTTGTCTGGATTCAACGCTCTTTTGCTTCACGATTGTTCTGTCTAGTCTTCCTGTGTAAAATTGAATGGGCAGAGATTGAATAGAACTGTGATATTGCATGTTCAATCATAACATCCGCAAATAAATGTGGGGTAATTTTTAACTCCTAGTGTTGCTGTTGTTTTCATCAGTCGTCACCGTAGACTGAAATCGGATTTACAAAACTGAGAACGTCGTGTGTCAGCTGCCTAAAATAACTGTCAAATTCGTGTTGAAAGCGCCTTTCAATGACGAATTCTTTTCATGTTTCAATGACCAGGTCTCAAAAAAGCGTTGCAGATGTTAAGACCCTTTTTGACTCGTACACATATCCAGGGTCTTACCGTTCATGTCTGAGAGTTGGGAGTGGTTTGCCCGGCGGGCATTTTGAAATAAGGACATGTAGGTAGAGTTGCATGCAGCCCTGCGAAATTTCTCCTAATTTTTTCAGTACTCGACTCCTTTTAGTAGCACCACACTTATCATGACCCCACATTTGTGAAAAATCATTCGAATTTTCAATAACCCAGATACATTTTAAATATTAATCACAGCAGAGTGAGCAATAAAAGCTGAATACAGTACATACAGTTGGACCCGCCGCGACCTCCAGCAGGGGGGTTTGGGAACCCCTGCACTAGACAATCAGTATGCTGTCACCGTGAGACTTAACATGGAGGGCTTGGAATTATGCAGGCATACCTAATCTCTCCGTCGCATGTTATTAGATTTGACTTAGACTCTGTCAAACAAGTTAGGTTGCAATCTGAATTTTGAATGCTGTGTTGAAGTTTCTGAAATATTTAATTGTAGTGTTTTGAGGCTCAGCTTGTTTTCGCGAGAAGTCACTGAGATTGAAAAATATGTTTTTCAGATACTTTTGCAAAAGTAATTGCATTTAAATTGAAACGCTAGAAAAGAATTAAGTTGCCAGAAGCTTCTCACTCGAAGTGTAAAACCAGACTACTCACAAATGTAGCCGAAAATTTATTTTTTATTTTACCCACGTTTGATCTCACTCGAAAACATCCCCAAAATTATAAGAACTTTACATTGCTACACCTCAACACGTAGGCATGCACGACGCACGTTCTTATTCCTGCTAGGGTGCATTCAAAATTAGAACTTATACAGTATGTCTGCACGAGTGCTTTTGCTATGACTGCACGAGAGCTGCACGACAGACAACGACGCGCAAACATTTTAGTATGCATTTGGAGTTTAAAATCCAACGATAAATGCAGCCCAAAATGAGTGCGGTGCATACCAGGCATAGCAGGTAAAATTTTTTTGGAAAAAATTGCAAATTGTCGTCAGCATTTTTAAAGGGTAAGGTCACGGGGAACTTCAGGTGCAGATATGAAATTTCTTGGCTTAAATACCACGCACAGTACTGCATCAGTTCATTGAGTATGGTAGCTTAAAAGACCATTTGATTATGTTGCTTCAATGAACATGTCGGTTCAATTGAGCATGCTGTAGCAAAACGTGAACACAAGACGTAGTTATCGTCCTACAACTTTGTCTTTTGCCTGGCGTGTGTTGCTGGCGAATCAGAACAATATTTTTACAACGCAGAAGCACTCCAGTCTTTTTTAAGCCTGTTGATTTCCCTCCTTTAGAGCATCGTTCTATTTGATCGCAGCGATTATGCATTTCCCTTTACCTCTGCACTGTCCCAACTCCACAGAACGCCTCTTCAGCACCGCTGAATATTTGAAGCTCAGTGGCTTGTACAACAGTGGACGAGACTGAGCTCAAACGAACGAACCACCTGATCTTCCTTACCTTGGAGACGGAAAGACGTGCCAGTGCATGTATCCAATGTTAATGTCGACCCTCGTCACCGCTCATTTGTCTCACCAGCTCAGCTTCTCGTGGTCACGACTGAGAGCCGTGCTGCCATCGTGTGTTACCACGTGCATGCATCGTGCGAGACTATCCTCGTGCGAATACCAGTCATACTACGCTGTCAGTTTCTACAATTATGAGCTTTGTTTCTTTCACGGGGTATCATAAATAAGACTGCTATCACCCGGTTACTCCGAATCTTACAACCGTATATTTTCCAATGTAGTATATCAGGTAATTAATTTACGCACATTTATTTTAGCGAAGCTTTTGCCTCATATATGTGAAGCGTTTGATTTTAGCCACTCGCAATGGAAACTTTTATGAATTCAGTAAACGTTTCCCTAAGTGATGGTCGCGAATTTTTTCCATCTCTGCTACATAAACCAGGCTCCTTAGATACACAGGAATATACACAAGGGAGACGTAAAATTATTACCAAAAAATTATTTCCTCAAAATTTTTCAGCCGTTTCGTCTAGGGTCAGATAATTATCTCTTTTTTTCAGTCTACTCGTACAGTACTGTTCGTACATAACAGGACTGAACCGATCAAAACATATTTTATTACTGATGTCGAAACTGATACACCAGCTGCGCATCAGTTGCTAATCATAGGCGCGAGCTAATTTGCCTCATAGGATAGCACTGAGACTGAAAACAAGAATATCTTCGTCGTAAGTCCATGCCACGCCTGAGGGGCCATCAGCATTGTGAGGCTGCAATGGATTCCTAAATTCATGGTCGGTAATTTCTTAGATACGAGCTTGTAAAATAATGTTGGCGTCCGCGTTGGCGAAGTTAAACATTTACTCAAAAATAAGCTAGCGGCGACAGAGCATGCAGCTCACGCACCGTTTCATTCGTAGAAACTTTGGAAATCCCATTTGCCACTCCGCATGGGAATGGGATACGCTGTTCTGCTAGCTGGAGATCCTTACTTCTTCTGTGTATTACCGTGCTTAATGCGGAGTCTTGTATATCAGACACAGTTTACCCGTTACTTCAAAGTCAAATATCCTTACGTTTCCTACGCAGTGCACTGCATAATACAAAGTTTTGTTCATCTAGCATTCTGTCTGAGGCAGTTTTTTTCCCGTTTTTTAACAATAGGCTTCCTGGCGTTTGCTACGTATCATTGTACGTAATGCAGAATGTGATAAACTTGATATTATGTTCTCCCCATTCTGCAAGTCAGGCATCCTTACGTATTATACGCATTGCTCTGCATAATGCAGGGTCTTGTAACTCAGACACACTCTCCCCGCTGGCCATCCTCTTGCACCCAACACGACCCAGTGTTCGTACGTGCATGGGGTTGTATCAAGTCC
>VOMN01028866.1:0-13044 GCA_014899125.1 Orchestia grillus | reverse complement strand
ACCACAGTGCACAGCCTAAGGCACATCCTCAGGGAAAACTTCCAAAAAATGGCAACGAACGGAATGATTCCGATGTACTGGAGAATGTACAGAATTCAATGAGAGACATTTACAAACGAAAACCATTATAATCAACTAATATCAATTAATGAACACTCGTGCCAAAAACGGCGGGACAAATGATGTTAAATTCTTAAGATGCCCTCTCATTTACGGTAAATCTGACACAAAATAATGTTATTTGCAGTGTCACTGTTAAGGACTGTCTTATATGACAGTCTCGATATTAGTTTAAGAATACGGACTCGGGAATTTTCTCCTATTTAAATCCTTCAGAGCGAGACAGATTAATGGACCTACCAAGCAAGCAACAATTGGGTATTAGCATATACAGAATGTCCCATAAAAAATCAAAACCTTATTGAAGGGTTATTTTGCTAGACATTAAATGTTTATGGTAATCTTATGATGGTATTACTGATACGGAGAAAAAAAACTCGGTTCCAGTTTTAGTGGGACATACTGTACACTCGTTTAGTGGAATTTCGAAAATATTTTCATTTGATTGCTCTGAAGGATGATATAAAATAATCCCCAGATTTTAGGTCTAGGAACTTCGAATTTTAAGTAAACTCTGTTCAAAAAATCCTACAACCCATTCAAGGCAGTTATTACGAAAATGTTTCCATAAGAAATATTTAATGACAAGCGACTTTCTACACCACAATGGAAGCAATAAAATTGTTCATCGTGAACATTAAATATCAAAACCCTATTAATCCTAAAATGCAAACTGCTACAACATAGTTAAAAATCTCATTTCTCTAAGATTACTCATTACTCGACCGCATTCACAGACCAAAGAAGCCGTTATAGCAATGGACTCTTCATTACTTAGGCCTACTGCTGCTCTCTGAGTCACGCCGAGCTGTTGAAAGGCCACCGCCAAGTTTATTAGGCAACGCCAATCCCTGCCTTCTTTAGCCCGCCTCACGCATCGCTTGTACACGCCCCACACAACTGTACGCTAACTAAAAACTTTTCCATTTGTGACACACGCACATTGGAAGGGAATTATCGGAAGAATTCTCATCAGCGCTTATTGATTTGAAAATATAAAGGTAATACTGCGAACGAGGGTGCGTAGTTACAGTGAATAATATTTTAATGAGAATTTTAACAGACGCAGTTTCATTGCTTTCTGCAAGTTACAAAGAGACAATTACGAACGGCTATTGCACCGCTGCTGTTATTGTTCCTGTAGAGAGACTGGACGCCAGAATCTAAATGGAGTACGGTCGCATTCACCATCTAGCAATACTATGATGCTACATTCATATTGTTGAGACAATCGCGAAATTTGTTTTTGGTGACCATATCTCACTCAGAAGGTCACCAGAATTGACTCGCTATCAAATCGATCGATGCTAAACCAACTGTGCAGTTTGTCACTGTCAACACTGAACTCCCTTCAGTCCAGAAATTTAGCTGAAGTAAATAAATTTGCCCTAAATGAGAAAGATTCGTTTTGGGGGTCGCTGAGCACAAATTTACAAATAATTCTAAATAAAATTTGATAATACTCTTCACAACCTTTTGATAAGTGGTCATGAATTCACAATCCCCGCTCAATAATAAGTTAGTACATTTTAACACACGAACAGCGAAAAAGCTGTGTAAGTGACAAAAGGAAAATGCAGACAAAATTCAAAGTCATGCAGGATGCACTTTCAGTAGTTCAAAACAATAAACTAACATTTTCCGTTATAGAAACAACGAATCATATAAGCTATTACGTAGAAACCATATAATGCAATAATCAACAGTGTTATTTACCAGCAATTAAACAGAGGCCGGGACCGCCACACACAAGTCAACAAATACATTTGAGTTTGAATATCAACGCACCGGCAGCAAACAAAGCACGTCAATTATAACGATACGAGTGCCGCCGACGTATCATGTGACCCCGACTCGAGAATTCGAACGCCAACAGACATTGGTGTCGGGACCTTGGCACATCTTCCCTTAATTTCAACAATACAGGCTCACGGTTGCGGACGGACTTGGGTGAGTTCTCTCAGAAAACGTGAATCATTTCTCGTTTGAAAATGGTTATCAGTATCGAATTATACTAAACGAATCTCGACACCTCATACTATTGCATTTTTTAGCGATCTCTCGATGTGAAGGCATGTTTTAAACGTGTAGAACAATAAAGGATGGAATACGATTCAAGACTCGTACCTTGATGAACGACAAGCCGTTGAATTATGCAAGAGTTCATATCCTGAAGGCTGTCGAGATTCACATAAATAATTGAAGCTTATGATTAAACCATACAACTATTAATTAGTAAAATTAAATCGATAATTCACATGTCCATCACACACAAATAATTCAAACCACAATAAACAAAACCAAACAGCACAAGGTTTGATGAAATAAAAAATGCACGCAGGGCAGATTTGTGGCACCGCCGAGCCTCCACAGCTTGTTATTTCTACACAGAAACTACTAGCGCCGCAGTGATCGCTGATCACAAAAAATAAAGCTTAATAACAGTGAAACATTGAGGTAATAACATAGCTAGGGCAATCATTGAAAGAGTAATTTTCCCATAAACTTGAGTTTCCAGACCAACACAAACCAATTAAAGCAAATATAACATTCCAGCAAATATTTCATCGGTAATAAAATAACTTCATCCCTTAGAAATGTGCACAAATTTGAAAGTAGAGAACGGCGCCGTAATGTACGCCAACATTGATGCGTGCAAGCCTCTTTTCAAGGAACGTGAAACATGATAACCATAATAAAAACAGGTCCTATTGATGGGAGACCCAGCGCGTCTTCTCGTCAACACGTGCCACGCGTCCTTGCGGCGGCGCAGGTGTTCACCAGCGACACTTCATATCCAGAAAAATTGTCAACATATCAACATAATTTCCTTAGCTTACAGAAAATTTACTTACTAAATTAAGCACTTTTTCAAAAAAGAAATGAGTGAACCATTCAGCACAACACGAGTTCTACGGAGTTTATTGCACCTAAAGTCCGTTCACTCGTGTAAGGAGAAATACGCAGTAAACAGTTTTGATTGGAGCGTCTCACGCACTGCACCTTCGCCTCCAGCTTGTCCTGCACTACTGAGAGTGTTGCCATCGCGCCCAACCGACACAAATCGAGTCGACGCAACATGTCGACTCAATAGGATCAGAAATTTCTTGAGATGCGAAATATCTGATGGTCGTTTGATGCCGAAGATCAAACAGGCGAAGCAAATTTGAAAAAAAAAATTAAAAACCATTTGCATTATATCACACTAGAAACTTGATAAATACAGTTTAAAATTTACTCATTACCTTGTAAGGAGACATTTTTTATTTAAGGAGGAATTATTACAACTGTCACGATAAGGTGGACGCAACTTCTCATGCATCTGCAATGAAAAAGATAACTAAATGCGCTTCAGCTATCTAAACTGAAACTCTAGCACAATAAATTTGAAAAGTGTTCTTCAAAGCACTGTATTCTCATTAATTGAAAATAAGAAGCACTACAAAATACGTGCGTCACATCCATCGAAATAAATAATCCTATCCCTCTTTCAAAGGACACATAGTTCTTTAGTCCACTCATCAACCTCGCACGACACCGTTGGTAGCTGTTTGGTAAGTACTTGAGGATACAAATTCATCGAAGTTTTAACTTACCACAACTCAAATTATAGAGATTTAATTCTGTGCAATTCTTAAGAAGTAAAACTTTTTCCCCAATTTTGTAGCCGTGTTTCAACTGTGATTTTATTTTTGTAACAGGTATGCGCAAAGAATCACACAATGGTTCTGGTTAATATTTAGCTTAAAGGTGCTAATCACTTCACGCTGAACGATAGGCTAGTGCATTAAGCTATAGCTATAAAAGTCTCAACGTCCACATTTATCTTTGAGGTTATAGTGTCAATCGTTGAAAAACCGACCTGAACCATGGTTACTATGAGACTGATTTCAGAATAAAGTATTTTTCTTCTTTTTTTCTTTTCTGCAGTTCCCAGTGTCTACGATCGTTGATAGCTCGCAATCGATCGAGGCAGTTTGATGCGACAAGGAAGTAAAATGATTTCAGAGCTTTCAGAAACCGATCATCGATTTCAGACATCGATAGAGTGTTCAGACACCGATTATAGATTTCAGACCTCGATAGAGTGTTCAGACACCGATTATAGATTTTAAACATCGATAGAGTGTTCAGACACCGATTATAGATTTCAGATATCGATAGAGCGTTCATACACCAATTGACTGTTTTCTAAGACCATAGAACCCAGAGCGGAATTCGATCATTTCATCAGTTCAGTCCATATCAAAACGCAAAGAAAATTTGTATTCATTATTCATACTCTATTTTGAAACGGGCTTCATGTTATGAAACTTGCTACAAAGTCTTGGAATTTCAATATTTTTTATCTCTTTGCTCTCTTGATTGTTTCGACACTAAGATCCTACCTGTTAGCTCAGCCAGCAGAATTTACACCTGAAAATTGTGTGAACTTCACCGTCCTGCGTCCCCAGAATTGTGATCGGCTTTGACCGATGGGCGGCTATTTACAAACGAGATAAGAATATTAACGTGATTACTTCACTACGTGACCACTTCAGAATGAGACCTCATCATGCCATGATAAATTCATAATGCGATTATTTCGCAGCGTGATCCCTTCATAGCGTTATCCCTTCATAGAGTGATCCCTTCATAGCATGATCCCTTCATAGCGTGATCCCTTCATAGCTNTTGATCCCTTCATAGCTTGATCCCTTCATAGCATGATCCCTTCATAGCTTGATCAATTCATTGAGTGATCCCTTCATGGCGTGATCACTTCATAGAGTGATCCCTTCGTGCCTCTATGATTGGATTTAATCAAAACCCCCCGTTAAAATCAAGGTCAGCCGCCGCCTTCAAGTAGAAGGGTCGGATGGACCTTTTTTTAAAGCTGATCGAGTCCAGAGGTTGATGTAATCCACATCACGGTAGAAAATGAAGCTGTAAAAATGATTAAACATGGCGAGTTCAGCACCAACTTAACCCCTTTCGAGTCGGCTTTCTCGCAAGTAAATCACACATCTGAAAAAAGTATTTGTTTCAGTACACCTACATAAGTGGCTATGGCTAAGGCGAAATGGTAGTTTATGCATTGTTGTACTTCTATACATATATATCACGTGTTATTTTCATCAATGTTTTTTTCCAGGAACAAATGTATCCTGCAAAGTTCGCTGAAAACATCTGTGCCACGCATATGTCCTAGGAGACTCGAAAGAGTTTACAGAGTGAGAGAAGACGAAAGATTTGTAGGCAGGACAAAGGCTGTAAAATTAAGATATCTCTCAAAAGTGTAAAAACTTATTTATACCACTCAATTTCCTCATAGAACATGGAAACAGTGACAATGAGGATCTAAGAACAAAAAGAGTGCCCTAATTTAAAAAAGCAAATGTTACTAACGAGTCAAATAAAAATCTGGTACGATTTGAGACCGTGAATGGGGGGAGCAGAGTACAATTACGTGAATTACTTTCTACAGTCTCGAGAAATTCTCGAGAAATCAGAGCTTTCACGGACAGAAAGACAATCTTCGTCTTTATAACTCTTCTATGTTAAATCAACTCGCAATTTTCGAATAGCTAAGTAAAAATAAATATTTATTATTACCCACAAGTGAGAAAAATAATTTTGATTTCGATCCCTAATGGAATCACATGACGAATGGAATCAGAAACAACGAGTTGGCGAAAACAATCGAACCTCCCATGGTCGTAATAAAAAAGTCTGGACGTACATGACGAACGATTGATATGAAATTTTCGAGGCTGAGTCGGTCGGGTCCCCACCCGACCGACGGCAGTTCACGCGCATCTCCATCGACATGATAAATATGCACGGATGAAAATTGGCTAGCTATTGAGCGGGTCGTTCTAGGTATCAGAGATACGTGCGCTCAATAACGGGTATTTCGAATAGCTTGAGCTGAAAATTTTGAACACAAATCAAATCATGCTCAAAACAAGTATGTTATCTATGTTGAGGACTACCGTCGACTGAGCGAGCTGGTCACGTAGTATCTGCACCGGCGTAGATTTCCGTAGATTTACCCAGAACAACCTGGGAGTAGACGACAGTCACACGACTATAAATTCGCACAATGAGTGAAGCAAAAAAGTAAACCCATTTTCAAACCATCATATTTATGAGTTATTATAGTTAGACGTTTTCTGAAAACACGGTTTGTAAGTTTATTTTTCAGCACTTAAGCTGGAAATGTAATAATGTTACGACTAGAATTGCAAATTCTGCTGCGAATTAAACAAAAGAAAAATAGTGCTTGCGCGAGGAAGTACAATTTTTAAATTCCTGAACTGCGTCAAATTTGTCGAAACAAATTTCATAAGTTGTGGTAAATTCAGGACGGACCTTCAGCACATATAAGTCGTGCAGTGCCAGAATTGCAGCAGATGATTTTCCCAGATCGCATTATTGCACCGAACCATCCCATTCAATGGCCCTCCACATCACCTGACTTGACTCCTCGTGATTTTCCTGTGGGGATATCTCGGGAGCAAAGTGCACTTAGGTCCTCTCGAAAACACAGACGATTTGAAAGAGGGGATTGAAAATGAAGTACATTTACTGAAAGGATATCAGGATTTAGTTGAAAGAGTTATAGCAGGAATGCGGAGCAGACTGCAAGCATTTGTAGAAAGGAATGGAGGACGTGTAGAAGGAAACCAACCGTCCACTATTGAAATAAAAATCGAGTTTCCAAAAGAGTACACATACAAAACCACGTTTTTAGAAAACGTCTAGCTTTAGCAGTTTGAAAAAGAACACTAATTTGTGAACGGGTTTCCTTTTTTGGCGTCTCCATGGTGTTAAAATTCTGGTACAAAAAAATTGTACATCCTCGAGCAAGCTGTTTTTCCTTATTTCGGCGAAAAATGAACAATTCTAGTCGTAACCTAATTAACATTTATTATGAATCCAGAAAAATGAACGTATAAAAGCGTGTTTTCAGAAAACGTCATGTTTTAACAGTTTGTAAAATATACTAATTTTTGCACCACGCTGTACAGGGTGTGACGGAAAAAACAATCGAAAGTTTATAAAATACTTGAGGCAATTGTGATATCTATACTATCAAAAATGAAAATTACCTCATACTTTTTTAAGTTGTGTCTATTGCCCTTTTGTAAAACAGACGCCTGAAATATGGTGTAAAGTTTCGACCAAGTAGGTGGGTCGCCCTGCTTGATGTCGGCCCTGCTCTTGCTCTCGGTATATTAAAGTCTCTGCTTCTGCAGGTGATATCCACACTCTCCTAAAATGGTTACTAATCTCTAAGAAGAAAAAATGACACAATATATTTTTACAGAAGTCAATCGTTTCACATTGCATCAAAATGATTATATGCCGGTTGCTTTAGCTCCTGCTTGTTGTTCATGAACACAAGTTTTATTTATTTTATGTATGCCACGGAACTTACAAATTTCACCGCACCAAGACGCCGCGGCATACACTGAAATATTAAAAACTACTGCCACTAATGACCCCTTAACTCCACGACGCCATCGATCCTACCAGCCACCCGCAGCAACTCAAATATGGTCGATATAATCGATTTCTGTGCATACGAGTGTCATTACATAGATGCATGCCCGAGGGCTTTTAGTGTAGAATTATTAATATTCAATAGTTAGTTATTTAGTTAGTTTAAAACTCCCTAGCCGTATGAAATGTGATCTCATGAGAATGAAGAGAAGGGACATTTTAGTATGGAGTGAGAATGAGGAATCTATGCGCAAGGTGTGTTCCCCTTTAGGATCCGCTGCTCTAGAAACAGTAACTTAAAAATCAAGAGGGAGAAAAGACAAAGAAGCGATACCGAAGAAGGTGTGAAAATTGTAAGAAGTGGAGTGAGCACGTAAGATACAAGCCTCGAAGGTCTATTATCCATAGCCGTTTCAGCTAGAACTGAAAGACGTTCTCGTACCTCGTATTTGATTCCCTTTGGACAAAGTCTCGTATTTTCAAATTTCTGCTACCCAGACATCAATGCTTAAATTTGAATTGAATTCGCTGCCATAGTTGCATTCATGCGTTGATTGCATTACTGTTATATTTAAATTAAATTTGCTTTTAAAAGTAATATTCCATTAAGCTTGCAAAATCGAACAAAAACGAGGCAGGAATGACATAAATGATGGGGCGTAATTCACTAAATCTGATTTATTTTGCTAGCCACAAAAATCTGTTTTAAAATAATTCATCAGTACATATTTGCACTGTGTTTCTACTCAGTCGGAATGAATTTTAGGATAAAAATTTGAGATGACTGAATTCGGTCAATCTTTGAGCACGAGTTTTTAATGAGAGCTCAAAACACTAAGTATCTTGCCTAAATTTAGGAATCAAATACAGAACGAAGTTATGTATCATTGAAATTGTGCAGTTTTGAGATAATTCCCTTAAAGAAAAAGAACTAAACAAAGACCGCTTACAAGCATCAATTCAGTCCTCTTCTATGATACAAAGAATTACGGTTGATCGATAGATTCACTAGCAATGAACATTCAAAGAGTACATTACCTTTTATGCCATATGCGTTACTTCTGGATCCTGTCAAGTTGCTGCAAAAATAAGGCATCGTCACTAAAGTTCGTGAAGAATTAGAACTTTTTTATAAAAAGCAGTCATTGTGAAAGAACTTTTTGGTACCGTCCAGTTTCATGTAAACTTTACCCGTTATATTAGCTTGCTTCATTATGACCTACACCATTTGAATTATGTCCTCCATTCTCGAGTCGAATATATGTATAAAAATATTCTGACTAGTTCCTTCAATAGGGAGTAACTTTCTTCATTGATTTTCGTCCGTTAGTTTGTGAACATGTTCAAACCTCATAAGTCCATCCTTGCACTATCATAGGTGAAAACGCAAACAGCTAACCGTTGCAAGAAACCATTAACTAGAAAACACGGGCTCACTGAACCTCATTATTGAAATATAGGCAACGACTATAAGACGCGTCTTATGAGCACCATCAAATAAGATGAAGGAAGCCTTCGTCGATCTCGTCCTTTTTGTCGATGATCTCACCCGAACTTGAGGTGTCGCTATTGACCTCTGGCTTAACGTATGCAAGCGAGACGCATGGTCTCATCAAGACGAGTTGGATCGAACGTCCACTGTACATGACTAGTACTGCGAACGCCAATCAATATGCTAAGGTCCACTGCTAAGCATAAGAACAAATAAGTCACCTTTGCACACTTATCAGTTGATCGTAAGTTAGTCCCCAAGGGATGAGATCCTTGTGAGACGTTATCTACCAAGGAGGTCAAACAGTGAGGAACGTTTCAAGGTATCTACGAACAAACTGACGAATTGATAGTCACTTCAGCCAATTCACGTACATGATCGATTTTTGAATTTCAGATTTTGAAGTCTCCCGACTCTAGAAATTAAAGCTCTCGGACTCTGAAGATAACACGAATAGCGGAACGGAGTCTCAGAAACGAATCGCGAAGCGGTTCAACGGAGCATTCGTGATTGCAGTGTACGCCTGAGTGATGAGTGCAACGACTTCATCTCACACACTAAAATATTACTAAAATGTTAGTGGAAGGTCCCTGAAACAGGTAGCAATAAAGACGGGCATGATTGATGAGGTAAGCTTTTAAAAGATGCCCGAACAGAAAAGAAGCTTTTAAACACCCGGAAAAACAGGATGAAAATCACAGCATGCACCAACACTAACGTACCAATGATGACCTAAACACTTGCATAACTATCAATCGCACGCTAGAGGCACAAAAATTGACAGGACCTTCAGCCGTACAAAAGAGAGACAACAGATTACTCATTAACGTTCGACAGCAGCACGCCTGCTCGCTCATTAGCATACAAACGTTGCGTAAGGGAATGCTCAGCAGAGAACGTTACGCAAGATACATACACTTCGCAGGTCACCTTTTACTTGTGCAACATGCATCTCCTTCGAAAAGCCTGCTCCAGATGACGAGCTTAGAGCAATAGTGGTTCGTCGAACGTTCGATTTGTACAGACGAACCGAATGTGATCCGTGCGCACTGCCTCCTTTCACTGGGTCTCGCGCCATATGTTATTTGAATACATCGTACGGATTACAGTTTAGACTTTACCGTGTTATATGATGCTGCAAAATCAACACGTTTTCATTAAACTTTACGTGATGATATACAGGCAGTTACATTTCCTATTTAATTGGTATATTAGAGAGTGAAGTTAATTTGTTATTATTACGTATCGCATGAGAACTCAAAAGTTTTTTTCCTAATGTGAAGAGTTCGATCGATCTTCACATTTAGGATTATCAATTTGCTACCGAATCTCATGTTTCTCGCTTTTTACGGTAAAAACTAAAGTGCATTAATATTCTCTAAATAATTTTTCAATTAAAAATTATGTTGAGCTCACGTAAAGTTATGACCACCAGTTCTGTATTTTTGATGCTAGTCTTAACCACAGATTCGAGCGGTCACAGAATTTGTAAGACTACATGCTCTTAACGGGGCAAACCATTGAAGAGTAACGGGGACAGCACAAAGTGGGTGAAATTTTAATTCTATACCCCAAGGACTGCACAGTTTGGGGCGTAAACAAGGATCACTCCATAATGGAGTTCCTCTCACTAGTAAAAGAAACGCGCAGTGCGCACGACCCTGACACTACTCCATGCTCTGCTACTCGGTGAGCGAAGGACAGGAGGTGCCTGCTCAACCTGAGATGCCTACAGCGCTCATTGGCACCTGCAGACAACTTTAATTAAAAGCAACGGTTCCTGACTCTTTTAGCACCTGCACACCTCTGAATATTTTAAAGTATTCTGTAGCCCCCTGCAAACTTATACCTCCTGAAATGCACATTTTACAGTGAATTTAATTACCAAAAAATATATAACATTCAGTATGGAGTTTTTATATGCTTTTCATTACTCCAAATGAAACCCTGCCGAAAAGAATTTTTAGGATGTCTGCCACATATATATTTACACTAAATAATTTTAAAGTCAGCTTGCAGTATATTCTACAAATGTTTTAATTAATTCTCTGATTGTTTATCTACTATTATGCAGCACATTGCATCGATCTAACAAAGCTGGAACTGGGAGCAAGGCATGAATTCGATCCTAGTCATGGTGTGTCAGCAACTAATACGCGCTACCTCGCAAAAAAAGTCCATTACTGCCTGCACAATATGGAAATTAATAATCCGTCCAGCCCGAGGCAGTACACGTCAGGGGAAGCGAAGGTAGTATGGGGCTCCTGTGGGGAGAGAGAGAACTCGGTGAACTGAGGTAGTGAGAAGCCGCACGGAAGGCCTCGCTCACTGACATCACTGCGGAGAATAGCCCGACCTCGCCGAATCTATGGTTCTCATAGCACGACCCAGGGGACGAAACGAATTGGAAAAAATAAATGAGCCACTCCACAGCGAATAGCACGTGTAGTCTGGTAAGAAAGAATTCGTGAATTTTCTTTACGGCTTGGATCCTAAATCGTTCGGCATCGTGGGTCCAAACCGATACCTCGGTAAAAGAATTACGAACAGGAGTTCTCTCATTTACTAGCTCGATTACGAAAGCAGTTTGAACGGTTATTGGGAGTAGAGAATACCAAGCTAATCTAGATAACCTATTCTTTCATTAGAGAGAATGATAACCTCGTTTGGACCTTTCTTGTAGAAACGTTATAGTAATCTAGGGATTGGTAATAATGTGTATTAGCAGTCTTTCTTCTGTGACGAACCCTATATTTATTGAACTCGACGTGGAAGCACAATTTCATCACTATTCTTAATATTACCATCACATCCAGGAAGTGACCACAATTTTCATTCAAGGCGAAAATCCACGGACATACAAGTCGACACACGTAGGTCGAACGCAGGCGACACCACGAGGCCTGAGCTCTGCAGGAGCTTTGCCTGCTTGAAATATATCGAAAAAATAAAGAAACGCTAATTCTCAAATTATATATTGAATTCCAAGTACTTAGGCATTACCAGGAACGATGCAGCGAAGGGAGAAAGAGCTGCCAACTGGACAAGCTGGTAAAAGCAGCGCTGGATTCTGCCATCAGCAGTCGGGCATGGAGATGGGACACGCCCAAGTATCAAGATAGGTTGAAGAATAATTATATATATAATCACTCCAGCCAGCGTACGAAATCCCAAACGAGAAAACTTTGCTAGAAAAAATTCCATGTTAAGGGTTCTGCCAATGGCGTAGTCACTTCATACCATTGACTTTGCCCACTTTTACCAATTAATTAATTACTCGCTCAACTCAAGTTAGCACGCAACAATCGCGCTCGAGTGACATGCCTGAGTTGCGTTAACACACCTCACTCACACTGCGCGCGATCACCTGGAAACCTTACTCAGCACAAAAATTATGAATCTCGAAGTACACGAACGTAGAAATTTTAAGAAAAAGTTTTTAAGCCGTCTTTGATGTTTACATAAAAATCTGGTTCTGCAAGTCCGTCGAAAACTTTGGTATGATACATAATACGCTGTTTGGCATGCCCTGTCACATGAGTGTTAATCTATGGGGTAAAAATGATAACTCACTTATGCTCTGCAACGATATTGATAATCATGAAAGCAATCAAAAATTTAATGCAATTTTTTCCACCCGCCTGCTACCCCCATATTAATGCGAGCTGTGTAGTATCTAACTGATCATCTCGAAATGGACTTCGAGAAAGCACTCCTTATAATTCCAACTAAATTAAAGACAAATAATGTATACGCTTAGCCCATAACTACCAACGTAACAGAAGAACGTCCCTGAAAACCACCGGGCGTTTCCCACCGAACATATTTCCCAGAATTTAAAAATCAAGAAAAGTCTTGAACACAGAGGAAAATTCCTCTTCAACCGACCGACCCTCTTGCCAGGGCTGCCAATGAGAATTTTACCAAAACCCCAGCATACGCTA
>VOMN01028861.1:0-16910 GCA_014899125.1 Orchestia grillus | reverse complement strand
CACAGCGTCTCACACGCCTCTCGCATTCCGATGTACAAGCACAGGCCTAGCCTGCTACGGACCTGTCTACATATATACAATGAAACCCTACACCTACTCTATACAATACGGACCCGGGAATTTTCTCCTATCTAAATCCTTAAGTGCGTGACAGAGAGACGGACCAACCAAGCAAGCAACACCGGGCTATTAATATATAGTGGGATGAATGTTACGTGTAAATATTGATGAGAATATAGCGATAAAGTGCCAGTTTGGTGGGAGCAATCAGCCATTTTGCTGTGCTGTGTGATTATGTTTGTGCGTGTGTGTGTAGACTGACCTGAAATTCATGCGCACAATAAGGATGAGCATTCTCCCACAGTCCGTAATGGATAATACCCTCGGCATACGCCATCCGCAGTCATCACAGAGCTCTCGCTCAGACAGTTAGCACGACTGCCTGCTCTCGCTATTTATTCCATTATCATGCGCTGTCACGCGTATTGATGCCATCAATGCAGTGCTCCTAATATACGCGTATGTTTTCTCGCGAGCTTTGTTATTGGCCTTCGTGCGTAATGAGTGAAAATTCAGCATGTGTGGAGTCTGCCCCCTCCTGCACCTCCCACAGAAGGGCTTAAGAAATATACTCGATATTTTTTACCTCTGCGTGAGAGGAGTGTACTGCATGCGAGAGTTAGAGTTGACCTGGATGTTGAGCCTACTAGTGCTCTTACTAATCGGGTATCCGTAATACCGAAATGACCTTCAAAGTCTCACGAGATAGTGCACGTGAGGCTTTGATCTGATTCGTGATTTTAAATTCTCCTGAGTGCGGAGATCGTGCGTGAAATGAATCTCCATAAACGATTTGTACCAATTTTTTTTTACTTTTTTAGTGCGTTCTCTATTTCGTTAAATTGAAGTTTGAACTTTTTTAATTTCACATGCGCATCACGTAGGTGCATCCAATTTATTAATATAAATTTTTTATTGTTCATTCAAGTTTTGTTCCATTTTCCGTCACTTATCAAATAGTGCTCGTTTGTTACATTTAAAAAAAAATCTCGCGCGGCCCTTTTCTCCATGGCGTGTTACTTCACAATCAAGAAATATTTTGTAGAGGAGGCGATAGGGACATTCAGATTCATTGTTGCCTGAGCACACGAATCGAATATCTCTCTGAATTATAGCATGTAAACCCCTGAAAGAAAATGCATACCGTGAGGAGGAGTATGTCCTGGAGAGAGTATAACTTCACACCCCTGAACTTCTCCATACTACTCCTAAACTACGCGCCTTAAGATTTCACTCTCCCATCCATACTTACTACATTCAAAAACGAAATGCTCGATCGTTTCTTCCGCCCCCCTCTTGCCTAAGTCTTCCTTTTACTTTACCTCCGCGTGCACCTGTTCACCCTTAGAGTTGACTTCCATCACAAAACCTAGTCATTATTTCATGAGCATTCTGCTTATTTGCATCTTAACAGCATGTTCAAGAGTTATTTACATTAACATTTTATTTATTACGTTCTATTGACGGTCATCAGAAATTTTATTAGATATCGTGCTAATTTTATTGATAATTTATCTTTTCATGTGTTGGTTTTGCTCAATTTGGAAAAATTGCTTTAATGTTATAAAATTGTTCATGATATTTAGTATGCCTTGATCACCATAGGTGAAATTTGTTTCCCCAATATACCTACTTCAGCCTGCATCAAAAAACCCAATGTGTGATTCGAATCGTGAAGATGCGAGAGGACATCTATGGTCTACAGATCTAACAATAACCGTGAAGAACGTTATTCCTGTTCACATTATTATATGTTGTCTCTTTCGTTCATAGTAAATCCGAAAGATCATAAGCCATTCTTCTGTTTCTCTAGATACAAAACAGGTTCAAATGTTTTAAAATTAGTATTTTAAAGCTGTAAAGTTATACTCCTGGTAATCTTTACTTTTGCTTTGAGTGGGCTCCATGGCGTACTGCTAACGTGATGGCCTCGTAACCGAGAGGACCTCAGTTTAAATCTTTGATCAGTCAGTCGAAGTATTTTCACGTGAGCAGGGAGTACTTCCCTTGGAAAAAGAAGTTTAAACCACAAATTCCTCGCATCCCTCACTACGCCAGTAGTTGTAAGGCATTGAAAAACCAATGGTAAAACATGTTGCAATTAATGAAGGTTTTTTCTTTTAAAAGGTTCCTGATCATAGTGGTAAATGGTAAATTTTCCTGCAAACCCGGATCATTTCCTTTCGAGGTATTTGAAGTGCCTGCTTGGATTTCCAATTTAGGGTAAAATTGTTCATGCGCTCTGACTAATCGTGAAATAATAATTCCACCTATGTCCACCTCTTCATGATGTTGATAATACGAGTTATCCATTGCCTAATCAAAATACTGATACCTTGTTGATCTTTAAATAGGCTGACAGTTGAAAAGTTAAAAAATGTTTCTCATTATTCATTTGTCTGTGGATACAGACTCTACTAAAATGTGCAGACGTCGCGTCTTTGAAAAAACCCGTCTTAACTTTCCCGTGTACCCGTGTTTCTATTCAAGAAAAATTCTGTTTTCTCTCCCAACAGGGAGCAATAAATTTTGAACCCAAGGAAGAATTAATTGTGAGCGTGAAATTGTAGGGTAATATATAATTTTAGTCAGGGTAATTAGGATGACCTTCGCAAGAACCCCGTATACAATGACGGCCTGGATGTAAATACGTACGGAGTTGCCAATGGGATGTGTCATAAACAGCTGTTAATATATGCTCTCATTTCGAGCTCAAGCTTAAGCTATACAGTGGAATCAAAAGGTGAATTTAGATATGATTCTACTGCATTTTTACACGAGTAAAATTGGTTAGGGTTAAGGTGTCATGTACGGAGTTATAATCTTTGGTGAAGTGTTCGGATGAATTTTTGAGTGCTAGGGTGCCGGGTGTAATTCAAGGCTCATTGAATTCTTAGTTTTCATAAAAGTTCTTGACAAAATTAGTCCTTAAGGCATTAGAGATGACTACAAACACTTTATTGCTTGTCTGAAAATCTCTAACATTTTTCTTAAACTCCATCATACATAATATGTATGCACAACATTTTACTTCATCATATATTGATATTTGTGCAAAAATTTGGTATGAATCTTGATGTAGAAAGTAAACTGTTGAGGTGAAATTATATTTTTAATCCATTAATCATGGGTAGAAAATTTTTGCTACAAGAAATTTTTCTCAACTCTTTTGCAACAAAATTATTCATTGATAAGGCTGCATAAAGCTTCATATTAGAAACTATTTGCAATTATGTGTATGCCTGCAATAAGATTACATCATTAATTTTTTTTCAAAATAAGTAGCAGCATCCTTAAGAAATTAGACAGTTACATCTTTAGGGTCACTTATGAATTAACTATTCATCAATTTCTATGTTTATTCTTAATATATTTATCAATAATAGTAAAATTGCTCAAGTAAGAAGTTGTTACTGGATTCAAATGCTTATGAACTTTCAAAAGTGCAGTTTTGTGCTGCACAACATTTCTGGTCATGCAGGCCATAAAGTTAGATCTACAGAGGAGGAGTTTCATGGAGCATCCTCAGATGTCTACAAGGCTCTCTCTGCAGGTAAAATTTTATATTAAAGCTTGTGCACTCAGTGTCTCATCATTACAGAGCAGCATAGGGAATGTCTAGCATGAAGCCTTATTTTATTTGGTTAATATTTACGGTACTGTGGCTAACTGTATAGAGCATCCTTGTTCATTTTAGTGCCTTCATTTTAATATTAAATAGCAATTATTTTTCTGAAGGGTAAGAAATCTATTTTTAAGAGATTTTAGTGCACAGAAAAACCTAAATTAAATAACATCTAAACTGTTACTGTACTAATATTCAGAATTTTCCAGTCTAGTGTCATTTTGACACCATTTTCACATCTTTTCATTATATTGCATTGTGTCAAATGAATGAAACAAACTTTTTCTAACCTAACCTTTCTAATGCTGAATGCTGATTAGGTGTTAGTCAGTAGTCAGCAAAAATGGGACCCTGGTCAGTTGCTGCCAGTTAGCTGCCCCTTTGCTGACTGGTTTGCAACAGACAGGAGCCTCTAAAGCTGACAAGCATGTTGACAGTCAGCAGCCTTGCTTGCTGACAAGCTTGCGGATGATCAGCAGCCTTGCTTGCTGACAAGCATGTCGACGGTCAGCAGCCTTGCTTGCTGACAAGCTTGCGGATGATCAGTAGCTCCTTTTCTGACCAGCAGCTTCTTTTCTGACCAGCTTGCAAACGGTCAGCAAAGGGGATGCTGACAGTGCTGTCCTTAAAATGAAGGCTGTATGATGAATGGTGCACTCTGTGCTGTTGGCAGCAGTACAGTAAATATTAATCTTTTATATTGTGGTACATCAACTGCATTTGTCTTTCAAGTGAATACATTTCAGAAATCCTGAGAATTATTTTTGATACCTTTAAGATTCTGTCTCAATTGTGTTTGAATTAGTATTTGCAGTGTAATTTCACTGAAATTATTTGTATTAATGTGTATTTATTTATATTGACTCTAGTTTAACTTTGATGCCATAAATCATAGCTAAAAATTTTTCCTTTTTTGGGATCTCATTTGCCTTCTCAGCTTCTATATCATTTATTATTCAAATTCTATCATAACTACAGACGTTCATCTGTCGCATGGCTGTCTCACAGCACTGTCTTTACAAGTTTATTTCATTATGGGTTATCATAACAAATTCACTGTGTAAAGGCTACATTTCATTTGTCTCTCACAGCTCAGGTTATAATTTCAAGTTTTTTTGCAATCAATTTAAATAATCATACATTTAAATGCTCTTCTTGGATTTTCATATTTACCTAACTGTGAATTCATTCTCATTACATAAATACAATTTATGTACTGTTTTCATAGACTTTATTGCTGGATAGTAAGAGGTAATTGATTATAAAATATCATTTTTAGCTTTCACATCAGATAGTCTTGATCTGGAGTGGCATTTGTGCAACTAAGATCAGGATTTTGACTTTATGAAGGTTTCTCATTGTTATTAGTAACAGTACAGTGAGTCCTCTTTATAGAGTAATTCTTTATCCAATAAGTCCACAGTTATGGTATTAAGTAATTACTATCCTTGATTCAATTTACAGCAAAAAAAATTCACAGCTACATTATCTCCTTATTTTGTTTACATCGTATTATAATGGCACCACAAAGTGCGGCGACCACAACAATGTCACTTCCTGCATTTCTCGTTGAACACGAGTTAAATCTTTACAGTGTGTTAGCAGGATTTGTGTCTGATGGCATTGCATTGCCATTTGTATTTTGTGATTTGATATTCTTTAAAACTAGTCTCTGTTGTTGCATGTTAAACTCACTCATAATGTGTTTTTTTCTGGATCTTTTCACAACACACAGTGATGCACCCATATTGGCCACAAAACCTTCTGCAGACTTACAATGTACTGGAGCACATGTCCTATTATTGCATGTTATGATGGGTTTGGGATACAGTAATTTCAATTTGTGGTAAGGTTTTCAGGAACATATATGTGCCATGTAATAAAGACTTGCTGTATAGTTTAACTCTAAGTCTTGAATTATACAAAGTTGTATTTCTTCTCAGCTGTTCACTCGGCATCAACTATTGCAGCCTCCAATGTGCACCCTCTCTTTCCAGCCGTGTACATCAAAGAAGAAGTGTCTGATGGTAAAGTAACTTGGTGAAAATATTTCTAGATGATAGCATTGTTTTTAACTCTGGTAAAATTTTCAATGCATTACAATGTTATAAGTATGTTAATGTCCAGTTTACTTTTATATATAATTATGATTTGGTTACTAAGCTCATAAATAATTACCTATTGTGTACAATTTTGTTATTGAATTACTCATCGCATCTTTATATTACAGGAACTGGTGACTGTTTGCCTGCTGCATCTGCATTCTGTGCTCCCATTTTTTCTGCTTCCTACAAAGAAGAGCCCTTTGATTGTGATAAAATAAAGAACAAATCTTTGTCCTTGAAGCTGGAACCTTTCGATAAGTCTACTGAAGAGGTACCTCACTCGTACTTTTTTTGAAGTTTTAAATATTATATCAGGATGCGTGCAAATCTTCCTGGGTGACACAAAAAAAGGAAACCCAATTGACTGTAAGCCAACATTTATCTAGGATTTGTATCATGAATACCAACATTTTTACAGTAATAGTAATACTTAGATTTTAGAAAAATGATATTCATGATACAAATCCTAAATGAATGTTGGCTTACAGTCAATTAGATTTCCTTTGTTTGCATCCCCCCTCTATATATATGCTTGATGAAAAAATATGTAGCACCCTTTAGTGTGCCAGAGAACTATGCAGTCTTGTTTTATAAGGCTGCAGCTAGTTTTGTGTACGAAGTTAAATGTGGCCATAGGGCCAAAAATATTAGTGATTAAAGGGTGAAGTCATGGCCTAGCATTAGGACTGTGTCAAGTCATGATGGTTCATTCTCATATTTGTACCCAGGAACTGTGCCGGGAGCTTTAGAGGCTTACACTGATTCTCTGAATCAGTTGTTGGTTCAAGTATGTCTTTCCCATTCTTTCTGTTTAAAGGGGGAAGGATTAGTCAGCTTTAGTTACTTTCCATTTGTGTGCATTTGCTTTTGCCAATGTTGTTAAATGGTATCCAGTTTGTGATATTCAAATAAGAAATTGTATTTGATGCATTTGTGACATCACTCATTGCTAATTCTGCTTCAGCTGAAACTACTTGTGTAGACTTGTGGTACTGGTAAAATTATCCAGCTTTCGTTTGGGAGTTGGACCTCAAAAAGACAGATTTTTCCCTGAATAGCCCAAGCTTTTGGTGTGGGTTTGCTGCAACCGTCATCAGGGGACCAAGTAAATTTTTGAAGACAGTACATGGTTACAGCGGGTATCTAGGCTACGGAATGTTAATTTAACATGAAATCTTAAACTAAAACAAGGAACAAAACAAGGGGGAGGGAGGGAAGGTATCAACATGAGTGTTTAATGATCAAAGAAAGAAGTTGTTACGGGACATCAACGTGGCATTTAATTTTGTTATGATTATTTATGCTAGCTGGCTGTTTCTATGGACAGGAAATTCTGTGTGGGAGTACTCCTGTACATAGATTCCACATTTGCTTGTGTCCAAACAAGGCAGTCCCTTCGTTTTGATCTGTGTGAATCAGATTTCACATGGTTATGGAGCTTCAAACTGACTAATAGTCTTATTTAATATTATGTCATACAGGAAATAAAGTCTGATAACTTTGATTACTGTTATATTGTCTTCGTTTTGAATTTGGTGGGTAAAATCAAGTATAATAATTATAATCCACATTTAAATTAGGAAACCTTACTTTTAAATTTGCTTTTTATGTCTTTATGAGGGAAAAGTTGAGCAATACTGTCAAAATTTTGCTTTTTGTTTTCAACGTAAGAGATTCATTTTACTTTAGAGTTTGAAAACTTGCTCACCTCGATCTGTGGAAATTCAGGGTAATTTTTATCATTGCCAGTAATTAAACTTGCATAGCATTCAGCAGTAAAATAAAAGATGTGTATATATATGTAATTTACATCATCCAGTAGTCAGGCTGGCTAACGCTATATATTAAAATGTCATCTGATGTTCATGACATGGAATAAATGACAGTACGCATTGCTTCAGGTCCCTGCTGCGGAGGCCTGTTGCAAGCCTGGCCTTGTGACGGTCACACTCCCAGTCGTGGCATGCAAGGAGGAGATGAAAGACCCGTGTCCTGCTCCTGCAGACGACCGTCATCACATGCGAGATGGCACTCCTGCTGTGGGTGACCTGAAGGTAGTAGTGAAGGAGTCAGGGCTGGTGTGTGGGGCCAGGGCTGATCAGGAGTCTGGGTGGTAGAGTTTGGCTTCAGTCAATTTGAGTTTACAACATTGACTAATTTTTGTTAGTGCAAACTAACGTCACTTATTAGAATAAAATGGGGCTCCTGGAGCAAGTCGAGTGGCCAATTGTTGGGTTTGTACCAAAGTTTTATGGCTCATTTGAGTTGTACGTCTTGGTACAGGGTGGGGCAGAACCGACTGAGCAGTTTAAGTTAGGTTAGGTTCTGCCCCACCTAATCTTTGTAGTATAAGAAATGAAAAACAACATATTTTGTTTAATTTCCGTGGACTTGGGTAAGATTTAATAACTTTGTTTCGGAAAGTGCCAAGCTCGGGCACTGCTCAGTTGGTTCTGCCCCACCCTGTACTTGAGGCTGTAATTGTGGTCGCTAGCTCGTGCTGTGAGGGGGCATTTCGAGAGACGTCTCATGGGTTGGCTGCGTTGTTTGAACAAATGAAAGGCAACCCAACGATCCCCTCTTCCACTCAGGTCGGTGGCAGCACATGTCTTTTGGAATGGGCTCTTATTCCTTGAGGAACGACATGGGGAAAAGCTGCATCAATTTCTATCATTGCCAAAACTCCCAGATTAATACATTGCAAAGTGACTCGTATGACTGTAGGAAAATTTGGTCTTGGGTGAGTGGCAATGAGGGCATCTCAGTGTTGCTGTAATGTCAGGATGCTACATTCAGCAGTGCTCCTTATTTTAGGTGGGATGTATTGCAATTATTTTTTGCTTTTGAAGTCTGAAATTGACGCAGCGAGCCTTCAAAAGACTTGCGCAGCATGATGTGGCGTGCTGTAGTCACCATGATCATGTCTGCATGACACTAATTAAAACAGTTCCTAGTAACTCCAGGGCACTACAGAATAATTTACTAACACAAAAGAAAATTTAACATCTCAGATTGATAATCACCAGAAAAGGTATCAAAGGACACCTTACGCAATTTAGGAAAAAAGCGCGCATTAAATGATTCTCTTGTTTTTTTCAATGCCTAAGAAAATATGATTTGTATCCGAGGTTCTTGATGATCAACATTCCTTATTGTTCCTTCAGACACTTGAAGATCTTTGGCAAGATGTCGCATTAACTTCCCAAGTATTTTCGTCAATCATGCCGTGCACTCTTCTGACAAACTCAGGTGTTCTGAGTGAGTCAGAGCGTTGACAATGCTGTGTTCTCTTGCTCGTGTCCCATTCATCTCCATTGCTTTCATTAGCTTCTTTCTAGCTTTGCGAACGAAAGATATGGCGACTTTTAGAAATCTTGTTATTTCTAAACTGCTATTTTGCTTTTACAGACACCAATACAGTGTATCTTTTAATTTCATTAGTTCTAGCAGCATTTACGATGGGTTTTTCTGAAATAAAAGATACATTAATTATTACAGGGTTAGTTTAAATTATAATAATACAAATGTCCTGAGATACCTTACACACCCTGTATATGAATATTTTTTGATAAGCCTTGCATCTTTAGTAGTTTTCATTTGAAATTCAGTGAGAGTTTAATAGTTAGTTTATTCTTTTGATTGCAAGTCTACAGTTTTTGCGTTCTTTCTAACAAATTTTTTGTCCTCAGATGGACGTAAGTTGTACATCGTGTGACTCGAGCAGCGTGGTCCAGCAAGCGGCACCACGCCTCGCTTCAGAGGCTGCCAGCTCCGCCCTCGACACACTCTGCCAAGGCTCTGTGTCGCTCACACCACTGAAGTGCCAGGAGCCTTGTAGTGCTATGGCCGCTAATACCAGCCCTTTAGTTTTTGATGCTCGCTCAAAATGTGAAGAGTTATTGCAGTACACCTCCGAATCTGAGGACACTTACGAGGCACAGGAGAGGAGACCCATGGAGGCGCTCCTGACATCTCGTGCCAAGAGGTTCCAGTGCTCACATTGTAAGTACTCGTCGTCTCACAAGGGCACTCTCATGAGGCACACACTCTTCAAGCACTCCAGTGCAAAACCTTTCCAGTGTTCCCACTGTGAGTACACATCTGCCGTCAAAAGTAACATTTGGAGGCACACCATGACAAAACATTCGATTGTCGAGCCTTTTCAGTGTTTACAGTGTGAGTTTTCCTCTGATAAAATCAACATCCTCAAATCACACAAAAAGGAAAAACATTTTACTGACAAACCCTTCCAATGTTCCCATTGTGACTTCTGGTCCGTGAACAAGACGGGCCTGAGAAGGCACATCATAGGTAAGCACTCTGGGGACCGGCCATACCACTGTCCGCACTGCAAATATTCGTCTGCCCACAAGTTTCACCTCAAATCCCACGTGCTGATCAACCATTCTGATGCGAGGCCATTTCAGTGCAGCCATTGCGTCCGAGCGTTCGCCACCAACTATTTGCTGAAGCGACACGTTTTGGTCAAGCATTTTGGTCCCTCTGCAGTGCTCCTTGTGTGACTACTCAGCCTCCGAGACCAGCAGCCTCGGCAGGCACCACGCGGCCCAACACTCACGGGACAAGCCTCACAAATGCGTGCGGTGTGAGTACACCAGCGGCTACAAGTGCAACCTACGGTCGCACGTCAGGGCTAAACACACCGAGCTGGAGGATTTCCAGCCCTCCTAGTGTCCTCCGTGTCCTCCGCGCCCTCCTAGTGTCCTCCGCGCCCTCCTAGTGTCCTCCACGCCCTTCTAGTGTCCTCCACGCCCTCCTAGTGTCCTCCGCGCCCTCCTAGTGTCCTCAACACTCCTCATTTAGTACCCTCAACTAATGCCCGCCCGCCTAGTACCCTCCACCCTCCTAGTGTCCTATGTGCTCTATAGATGCGTCTTTCACATCTTTTGAAGACATCTTTTGTTTGCTTATTATGTTACCACATTTGTTATGTTACCACATTTGTCCATATCTACATGGAATACTCATTTATTTATTGTACGATCCCTCAGCTGAAAGGGATCGTGTTACGGGTGTGTACCACAATTCGAGATATGAAGAAACTTAAACTTAAGACATACTAAAATATATTTTCATTTCCTTAATTTCAGCTGTAATTTCATAGTTAATAGGCAACTTTTCATGTATAAATAAAAGTGATCATTATTGATCTAAAAAACTACTTCATAAAAATACGTAAAAAGAGTTAGTTCTAGTTGTTTATGTCTTTTGAACAATTGATGGAGGTCATCTTCACGGTCGAGGTATGGAGGTAGAATTCGTAAACTGACTTGACCACGTGACCGCAAGAGCTTTGTTGTATTAGACGTAGAGAAGACGAGTTGCGGTGTACATCTCGCGTGGTGCTGGTAGTACAAGACGAGTTGGGGTGTACATCTCGCGTGGTGCTGGTAGTACAAGACTTTAGAGAAGAGCGATTTGACAAGTGCGAGGTGAAATTTTTATACTTCCACCAATAACAAGTTGGCTTTAAATTTTTACAAGATAGTTTTAATCTAGAGTTACCCTTTAAAAACCTTCTGTCATACCTCATGATAGTAAGTCATGCTTGCTTATTAACCAAAAGTAACGTTGTAGTTTTTGTTAGCTTAATTAACTCGCTTCTTACTGAAGTTTATTTTACCAATCCAGGGGGCCGCTGACTATTCTAAAAGTTTGTGGCACTTCTTGGGGGCGTGATCCCCCCTTCCCCCTCCCCCTTCCCAGCTTAGGGAGGAGACATCATATTAGTGCCGAGTCTACCCTCCCTCAGGGAGCATAGGATAGACAGTAGGGTTAGCTTAGTCAGGTTTGTCTGTCGTATGAATTGGGTACTGTCGATTCTAAGGGACCACTGTTAAGTTACCATAGGTATAGATATGCCTTTGGGACTTCTATCTTGCGTGTCCACTTGCTGTTCATTTTCATTCCGTCTTTTTGTCTTCCACTTCTGTCTTAACTAACTGTTTGTATGCACGGGAAATTCGATGTGGGAACACACCTGTGTGGAAATTACAAAGTTTTCTACAGTCTATATTAAATGGTTCCTTCTTCTCTTCACTCTCGTTGAATCTCATTTCGTGTAGATAGGAAGCTTTAAACCTTCCAATGATGAATCAATCGAAGCCGCACTAGTCACCATACCTAGTGTTGGACCTAGCGAGCTCACAGCTGAGCTCCCTAGTCGACTCAGCTTTGTATTCGTGCATTGATGGCACTTTTGTCTTGTGTTGTCCCCTTCTATTTCGTATTTCGACCCTCAATGACATTTGATTAAAGGTTAAAGATTAAAGGATAACATTTGATTAAAGGTTTTGTTACAATACATATGTTTGTCCTGGATCATTTTATTTGGGCTGAAAAAAGAACTAAATCACATATCCTCCCCTTTGGTTCAATATTACGTAGACATCTATTAGTAAACTATACAATGATGAAATAATAATGTTAGAAGTGAACAATGGTAAAATGAAGGAATATAACATTTACTATTAAAACCCACTGTTTTTCTGTGAAGAATCCCTTCATTTTTGTAATATACAATGAAAATAGTTGCTTCAATTATTATTTATGAACGTGTATATGAGTTTGTACTGATTTTTGGATGTTCTTGTAAGAGTTGAAGGCTTTGAGGCGTCGCTTTCCTCTCAGGAAGCTCTCCGGTTTTACTTCGCACCGTCTCTGGCCAAGGCTTGGATATTCAAATGTTTCCAGCTCTCATACTTTCCTCGGTTATCCTAAACCTGCACCAATGAGCGCCTTATGTACCTACTGGTGCCCCTGCACACTGTGCACCGGTGTCTGAACTAGTCGGCTGAGCCTGGACCGGTGAAATGTTCTTGGTGCCCGCCACGGTGGTGTGGGGGCGGTGTCCAGTACATGGCATTTGATGAGAGATTCCTGTATCTGATCGGTACCTACGAAAGTGGCTTTTCAAAACCACATTTCCGTATTAATAATGTTGACTTGATGCTCTAGTTTTGCACATATTATGCAATGTCTTGCTGTACTTTGGAGTGCCCTGGCGCAGCAGCTTGCGGTGTGGCTGTGAGTGTGCGTGTGTGTGGGGCTGTGAGTGTGCGTGTGTGTGGGGCTGTGAGTGTGCGTGTGTGGGGCTGTGAGTGTGCGTGTGTGGGACTGTGAGTGTGCGTGTGTGTGGCTGTGTTCAGGTTGCTGCATTGGGAATGTCTTCTTCTGTGCAGCAGTTATCCAGTCTGGGGTCTGTAGCTAATAAGTTTCTAAGTCAGTCAGCAGCTTGTAAATGCATAGAATATTCACTCATTTATTTATCTATTTGTTTTTCTGTTAAAGAATAAGAACTGAACGCAAATAAACTCAAAACTTGTACTCTGTAGCCGAGTTTGGCCGTTACAATAAAGTCTACGGAAACGTGTTACTTGGTTCCATCGTTCCTCTTGAAAGGCCGCAAGGGACAGAAGCATCGCTGCTGTCTGGGGAAGGTAGGCGTTCCCCCGGTGTTCTGAGCCTTATTGGTTGTTGCTGGGCCTCATTAGTTGTTGCTGGGCCTCGCTGGTTGTTGCTGGGCCTCGCTGGTTGCTGCTGGGCCTCGCTGGTTGCTGCTGGGCCTCGTTGGTTGCTGCTGGGCCTCGTTGGTTGTTGCTGGGCCTCGTTGGTTGTTGCTGGACCNATTGGTTGTCGCTGGGCCTCGTTGGTTGTCGCTGGGCCTCGTTGGTTGTCGCTGGGCCTCGTTGGTTGTTGCTAGGCCTCGTTGGTTGCTACAACCACCACTACTCCTACTACTATTACTACTACTACTACCTCTACTAGATCTAGCTCCTCACTCTCCTACGCCACTACCATTCAGTGAACCACCAAAGCTCTGAGGAAAGTTTACCCGTACACTGCTCCTCAGCGTGCTATTTGTCCATACCCGCCAACAATGACGTCCTACAACTCGCCCCCCCATCACCACAACGGGTCGGACAGAGCTCACCATGGAAAAAAAGACCCGGGTCCTCGCCCTGTTAGAGCAGGGAATGCCAGTCGTACGTGTGGCCGCAGACCTGAAGGTTACAAGGATGGCGATTTACTTAAAAAGAGTAAAAAATGGGATTAATGAACTATATTTATTAGATAAAAGTTATAGTAGATTGTGAATTTGAGTCTTGAGAGAATACCATACGTTTGACTTGCGAGCCTGTAAGTACTGTATTGTCATGCATTCTGCAGGGTGTTTTAAGGAGTTGCAGTGGTTGGATGTCGTAATCGAGTATCACGCGGACTTCCTGGCGGTTTTCTGAACTGACTAAAACTAGGCAGCATTGCAGGTGTAGGCGCTATCTGTGGATTAATACAAGCCTTTAGGAAGTGTATGCTTACGTGAGGTGGAGAGGCTTCACTCCTCCACAGAGAAAAGGGTGTCCTAGGACTAGATGGTCTGGGTGGGCATCTTGGAGGGCATGACGGTCTTTGTAGATGTCCTGAGCTTCCTGTAACATGTTTAGCAACACGGTCCCAAATAAACTGTATTTTCAGTGTCAGATTAAATCATATTTGTTTAACATGTGTTTTCCCATTGCATGGGGGCTGGATGGGCGACAGCTCTCCTCCACAACTCCCTATCCACCGCCAGTTTCTCGCTGACGTTCAACACTTTTATATCTTCCTGTACCCCATCTCTCCGCCTCTCTTTTAACCTTCCCCTGCGCCTCCGACCACCCACCCCCGGGAAATATCAGTTTCGTATACATTCCCCCATTTTAACTTTTCAAGCCACAAACTCATACTCAACCCGAAGTCTCAGTTCGTGTGTTTTGCACTGAGTTGACTTTATGTGAAGCCACATATCGTGGGCTACCCGCTTGACTCGCCCCACTGGCCCAAACGGGGCCCTAATTCTCGTGTAATGGAGAGCTGAGTGATGGGTGAGGCGGTCAGTGCGGCACATGACACGAGAGCAGAGGGACATCAGCTAGGCCACTTTGTCGTCAGGAGTGAGGGTTGTGCAGGTGATGATGCTGGACAGCAGCTTCATGCTCCACACGCTGGCTGACGCCGCCGTCAGTCGCGGCTGGGGCTCGGACCAGAGCTGCGCAGGGGCGGGCGCTGGACCCTACATGGACCGCCCCTCAGGTGACCTGACCTCCTCCTCTGAGTTCCAGTGTTCAGTGTTCTCGCTAGGGTTTGATGAGAAGCATTTGCTAATTTTGGGAGCAACGCTTACTCATTTTAGAAGAGCTAATTTTAAGAGTAGGACTTGGTAATTTTTTTATGAGTAGGCCTTGGTAATTTTATGAGTAGGCCTTGGTAGTTTTATGAGTAGGCCTTGGTAGTTTTATGAGTAGGCCTTGGTAGTTTTATGAGTAGGCCTCGCTAATTTGGAGTAAGAGACGGGCGTGGTGCCTGCAGCGCTAGTAACCTACCGTGATTGCCTCCGCGTGATTTATATGAAGATGTTGTTCCCTGTATACCCTCTGGTGGCCCTAGGAGAACACTGATTGGTTACCTCTGCTCTAGTTGGCCTTTGGGACTTCAATCTTTCATGGCCACTTTGCTTCTTTTCATTTTCATGCCTTCTTTGCTGGTTATTCTTTATATTTTCCATTTTTTTTTCTTATTTTGCTGTTTGTACGCACGAGGAATTCAGTGTGGGAACACACCTGTGCGTAGATTCCACTTTTTCTAAAGTCCATACTAAATGTTACCTTCTGTTCACTGATGAGATTGCATTCCATGTAGAGCTTTAAAGTAACTAGTAATCTTGATAATACTGACTTGATACCGTATCGTAAAGGAATTAAATTCCATCAAGTATGAATGCTGTTATATCGTGTCGGTCTGGCATGCGGTGGGTAAAATTGAATATAATTATAATAATAAGTAGTAGTAGTGATACCAGCGCTTCAGTAACTCAGACAATATCGCACCGAAAGAGTAGGGACCATTTAGTATGGACTTAAGGGAACGAGGAATCAATGCACAAGGTGTGTTCCCACACAAGATCCCCTACGCATAGAAACGACGAGTTAAGAAGAAAGAGGAAGAAATAAGAAATAGCGATGAAGGAATGAAAACGGAAAGAAGCAAAGTGGGTACGAAAGATAGAAGTCCCGAGGGCTTATCTAAAGCTGAGGTAGCCTAGCAGTGCTCCCCTGGGGGCGCTAGTCCCCACAGCATAAAACAGACAAACTTAACTAACCCACCCCTATTGCCTATGGCCTGTCTTATGCCCTCTGAGGGGCTAATAATGATAATAACCATAATTATTCATCTATATCCTTATGATGTAAAATTTCTGTGGTGATGCAACTAATGGACAGATCTCTGAATCGTGGGCCGTGCGGTACGACCTAGTCGGAACATCTGATGCACTCGAGGGGAGTATAATTGAAAATGGCGACGGGAGCTATCCGAGGGGTCCATTTTAGGGTCACTGCCCCAGCCTCGCGCCCTGTGACAGTGATTTTAATGTCTTATTAGCTGGCAATATGCCGCGATGGTCTTTGTGTTCATTGATGAAGGGTGGGGCACGCATAGATAGTTACAGGTGTATTAATATATAGATGATGACACCACACCACAAAATTTATAGATCGTCTCTATATCACGAGGATACAACAGTGACACAACCATTGGTCACTCGAATGAGCTGTATTATCATTGATATTTTGTTGCGGTTGTGTGCTGACTGTGTTGTTTAGTATCTGTTTCATTGCATGTCCTTAGATGTGTCTGTTATAAATTTGACGAGTTCCTATTTTTTCACATCTTAAAACTGTGTCCAAAAGTAGCATCTCGAATGGGGCAAGAGATTGTTCTCTAGTTCATGCTAAATGTTCCCCTCTTCTCTCTGCCCGACACTTCATGTAACAGGGAGCCGTAATCTAAGTCTGTCATCTGTGTCAGGCCCCGACTACGGCGAGGCGAGTTCGTCACAAGCTTGTGTGGCCGCGGCGTGGGGAGGGGAGGGGCAGCAGGGCGAGATGGTCATCCTGTCTGGGGAGGAGCTCACCATCTGCACAGAGGCAGACGAGGTACGCCTTCAGCCTCCCAAACCCGCTAACTTCTTGGCTTCAGGCCTCATCTGCCGTCACGGTCTCGCCTGTAGTCTCCCTGCCCCCTGCTGAGTGTAGTGTCCCTGCCCCCTGCTGAGTGTAGTG
>VOMN01028859.1:3011-55469 GCA_014899125.1 Orchestia grillus | reverse complement strand
CGGGTGCTGTAGATCCTACAAAGACGGCTGCAACGCTCCATTTGGTTTCTTCATCATGTAGTGGTCACTACAAACTTCCGCAATTCGCAAAGCTTTTTGAGTAACCCTGAATTATACTTTATTGGATAGTTTATTCTGTCTGTTGGTAGCCTAGTTGAGAAGAGAGCGCAGATTGTGGCCTATCGAACTCAATATAATGGGATTCGATCTTGTGTAGCTGGGGTTCAAGTTCTCTTCAAAATTGCTAAGGTACAACACGTGTTCGACTCTGAAAAAATGACAGTTTGTAACCATCAGCTTGACCTCTGCGGAAAATGAACTCGGAAGCTTCGTTTCCTAAGTGTAACATGCTAATCTCGTACAAATACTACCAAGTGTATTTTCACGATTTGCAACGAAAAACACAGAATATTTCCCTTTTCTGTGTGTATTACAGACCCTGAAACTGAGACGAAAGTTGGTAGTTTGTATTGTAGTGTGAAAAATGTACTCGAACTGTAAAGTATACAGTACTGGGATTTATAGATTTATAAACATGAATGTCGCACCACGCGTTTCTCCTTAAAACTACGAACTTTTCACCTATCGAATTTCATTGATTTACTCTGGTGTGGACGAGGGTGCAAAATTAGGCTTGTGAATTTATGCTTGCAATTTCTATTTTCGTGACTTCTTCCTTCTAAGTTGATAGAACCATGAAAACTCCGTGTGAAAGTACAGAATGAAAAATGTTCAACGACGTTATTCTTTATATTAATGAGTTTTGCTACTGGTTAAAGAAGGTGGTGCTACATATAATCTAAATGAACTGCTTGTGGGCATAGTTTTGCTCCTTGGAGTAGAGAGGTACGTTTATAAATGACTTTTTTATTTACCTTTCACCCATTGCTCATACACTGATTCTTTTATCTTCGCCTAAGCTTCGTGTTTTACCACAATGTGTTCATTCGTACTACTAGTCAGGGTATTACTTTTAACTGTTATTAGTGTTAATACGAGCATCATTTATTCGTGCACGATTTTCTAGGCTCACAATTTCTTGTTTTCTACTATTTTCAAAGCGAGACCAACATCTATTTGGACAAAATCTAAATTCTAGGAACAGTAGGGATTTTAGTTTACTCTTTCGATTCACACCTCACAGTCTAAGTATCTATTCCAAATTTGGATTGATGGGTGAATTTTGTTTGAAATAGGTACATTTATCGGATCGATTTTTTATTTATTCAGATGCTACCGCAATGTAAAGTAATTACTGACTTACTGAATTCGAAAAGGTCAAGTTGTGAAAGCTGCAATTAACGGAGTATGGGTGTCGAAAACAGCTGGACTCAAGAATTCTTGAGAGCTACAATATTCGTGATCAGAATAGAATTCGAGAAGCAAGGTAAAATGGCAAGCAAGGTAGTAACTCCGGGAAAATTTAAAAATTCACCACTGAAAAAATGACTCGTGTCATCATTGATAAAAAATTTCCCAGGATCTTATTCTAGAGTTACTGTAGAGTTAAATAAACATCTAATTGGCTCGGTTTCGATCAAAACTGTTCACCGTGAGCTCAATAAAGCCCGATATCATTGAATAACCGCCATAAGGAAACCTCTTCGTCTCTACGAAACAGTCATAGGAGGCTGGACTGGTATAAAGGCCAAATGGGCTAGTAGGCAGATCAATGGATACAATTAATATTATCTGACGTGTCCAGCTTTTTTTTTTCACCCACTGCAGGACGAGTTGATGTGTGAAGGCAGCTCTTTGAATTCCAGGGATTTGCTGTTTTTCGGCCTCGGGTCTCGTACCTTAACTCAATTTTTAATGCAGTAGCATCTGATTTAAAAAACAACTGAATTGGATAAATGGCGCTATGTAAATAAATAAATAAATAATATAGTTTTGGAAAGGTTATTTGTAAAAAAGGGTTCATTGAAATATTGTACTTGCTTGTCCCCACAGGGGGCATAGGATAGGCCATAGGCAAGGTTAGATTTTTTATCCTAGGCTATGGGGACTGGTGACCCCTGGAGAGCACTGTTAGGTGATCTCAGCTCCACCAAGGCCTTTGGAACTTCTATCTTTCGTGTCCACTTTGCTTCTTTCCACTTTCATAATGCCTTCTTCCCTGATTATTATTTATTTTTCTTTCTCTTCATTTTTGACTTATTTCTATGCGCAGGGAATCCTGTGTGGAAACAAACCTGTGCAGAGATTTCACGTTTCCTCAAGTTCATACTAAATGGTTATTTTGTTCTATTGAGATCGCAATCCATGTGGATGGGGAGCTTTGTACTAACCGAGAATAATAGTGATACATTTATGCGCGTGGAGAAATGTTTCATTTAAATTCTCTGGAGGATATACGTTCTTAAGTGAGAGAATTCAAACACGTCAGGGAGATTGTTGATTTTTGGCATTGAGGAAGTACATATTTGTATTGCTGTCTTCCGCTACACAAAAAGAAAGTTTCTTAATGCGCAACGTGTGCACTGGGCGCGCCAAAATGTACTTATTTTTTGACTGCCTATTATTCACGCAGTTTATTTCGACTTAGATTATTTTCAATAATACTAGTCTAATGAGCTAAAAGAAAATACTATCAAAATCATTGCAAACTGAGGTTTTTCGCACTTGAAATGAAAAATATATATAGGAGTAATATGCAGCCAAGCAATGAAGACATTTTTTAGGCCACCTTGTAGACTTATTGAATAGGTTCGCTGAACTGGACTATCTTGTTAGTGAGTAGGCCTGATTCTCACATTTTCGACTTTTCTTTCTTCATCGTTTTGAGCAGGGCATCTCGACCAGAGGTGCGAGAGGTGCCCACCTTGGAGACAGGCACTTCCATTTATTATTCCTTGCGGTGTGGTGAATAAATTACCCCTGAATATAATATTCAATATTAATAATAATGAATTTATGATCATAATAATATATTTATTCAAAAAGCACAGCGAAATGTACGAAGACAATGTGAGACTCGCGTCCTTTATTCTTGTAGTGCTGTAAATTTGTAGGGGCCTTAGTATACAATAAAAATTCCTTCAGGTGCAGTAGGTGTGGAAAAAATGTTGGGAACCACTGGTGTCGAGGTTACCCCTACGTGGGTGAGTTTGTGATGGCACTGCATGGGTTTAATTGAACTAAATTATTCAATTTGATAATTTTTGCCGATGTTCGGTTGTCATCTGCCTCATGTGATCAGGTCATGGATGATGCCGATACNGTGTGTCCTAGAGTAAGTTTGTACTGGTCGTACAATTTTATATCTTGAGAATTAATTTGTTCAAGTAATGTAGGGAGTATGTGGTAGAAGATATTCGTTTGTTTTGTATTGGATTTACAAGGAATGTTTTGAAGTTGTATTCATTCGTGATTTTGTGTAATTACTTCAGTCTTATCAATACTCAATTATTTGGTGTGTCAGTAATATTAACTCTAAGGTAAAATAAGCAAAATCTTATTGTGCTTATTTTTCATTCGTTAATGTCGGAGCATAATTTGTTAAAAATTATTACAATTATTCAAGTACAATTGAATATTTATTGAAATTGTTTCTTTGAAAACTCCAAAGTTTAAGAAATACTTGGTTTATAGTTTATGCATTTAATTTTCTACATTGTGTTTTTTTGCAAAGAAATTAGGGAGTAGGCACACTTTTAAAGAAAGGACAAGCGATTGCTGTGCAATTCGTTTCAGTTTTTACTGTCAAAAAGTTTTGAATTTCGCCAGATCTTTTGCCGGGCTGTGTGTGCTTTAAGTTTTCCGATGGAAGAAGGTGTCAGAAATTTTTGAGTGTTTAATTTTGTGTTTCAAGACATTTCTATCTAGAGTGAACATTTCACCTGTTCGCTGTTACAATTCTTGCCGTTGGAACGTAGATGTAACTGTGAAGTCTTACATAATATTGGATCAACCCTTCGCACAATGAGGTAATTTTTTATTTTTACATATTTTTTACCCAATGGAGGAACTAGATAATATTATTGTGAGCAACTTCCAACGTGATTCATATACTCTAACGTCAATTTTGTTGTCCAAAAATTGAACAAGTCCCGAATACGGCTGATTGTGATGTAAAGTTTAACTCGTGTCTTTAATTCCTGGTTTCATCCTAAATCGATATGCAGCTGGTATGACTTTCCTTTTAAAATGCAGTTGAATATAGTTGAAAAAGCTGATCAGAACATTGAGGTTGTGTATTTTCAGTTTAATGGGAAACTTGCACAATGTTGAGGGATGCTGCTCACTTCACGAGTGCAAACTCCCTTGAAAAAAACAAATATCTCGAGTAAGGTGTTTACTTGATCTAATTTGAATACATAGGTTGCGTGTATTTTTTGTGTGTTTGGGGGATCATTTCTCGGTGCATATTTGTCGACTTAGTTTTCAACTTCTGATTCAGAACGATGAAACCAACTACTTTTCCCTCATTGTTGTCTGCTATTGAAACTTGAAAATTAGGATGCTTTTTTTTGTAAATATTTTGCCATTCATTTAGGAATGATTATGATTAGGTCAAAGTATGAAGGAATCATGAACTGTTAGTAGAATAAACCATGGCTTTTCTATATCAGTTTCTTATATTTTAATGTCTTGTGTTGTATGTTCAATGGGTCTCGTGTTGTATGTTCAATGGGTCTCGTGTTATAGACGTTACGTGAAATTATAAATTTTGTGTCCCACATCTTCATGTTCTGACATCTATACCAAAATTCTGTGTCTATAGTACTAAAGCTGTTTGGAAATTTACCATTGCTATTTGAATTGTTTTTCCCCTGTGGATTGAAGGTTGAAAACTTTATTCGAATACTGAACGTTCGAAAGACGATGAGAACCCTCTACTTACTCTAAATGCACCATATTTTAAAGCTTCGATATAAGTTATTGAAAACATATCGATTCAGTACTTAAGAGCACTTGCAATTTACGATAGGGCTTTCACACACGTTCTAAAATTTTACTCAATACCCAACTATATCTATGCAACTGCATCAGCGATGTTCATGTAAAACGGAGGTAAAGATGGGATATTCCTACCGTCCTACCCAATGTTGAATTTGTTGGCCCCAATAAACTAATTAGGACGTTGTCCTCTCGAATGAGATGATTCATTCAAGGGCATCCACTTCGATTTCTTGACCGTTGTGGACCCCAAAACTTCCTTAGCTCTAGCAGATGCTTGCTCAAAAATTGAAGAGGAGCTATCTTTGTCACTTCGATCCAACTCTCAATGATCGATTGTCGTCCATTCTTTTTGATATTTCACTGCAGTATTTTCTTGCATCTCGTGTCATGATCATCGTTTGTCAAGCACTCTCTGTATAATGTCTTTTCCATTTATCTCGAATCATTATTTTCCATTTCGAATATATTTTTGTGTTTATATTAAAACTTTACAAATTGATTATAAAATGATCAAAAGCGTAATACATATAGAATTGATCCTAAAAGATCTACGTTCTTTCTCAGATGCATTTTGAATGTTATTAACTTATTAGCTGCATCACTGAATTTAGTTGGCAACTCTAGTGTTATTGTGGTGTACGTACGGCATATTTTCATTCCGAAGCTTTTATGGACGAACTTATCGGTCTCATATCTCGGACGAACTGCTTCTCCTGAGAAAGGTAGATTAAATACGATATGCCTATAAGGGTGGCACACCAGCGTGATCTGGACAGGGCCCCGTAAATATTTCCATGGGATTTGTTGAAGATAAGGTGCTACAATCGGCTTGTATCAAGTGAAAGCCACCTACGATCACGTAAGTCCTGTTCAGTTTTGTTCTCTTGTAGATTCCTCGTGAAACAGGATGGGCAATAGGGTTCAGTGCATTAGGCTTTTCTATTGTATGTTGGATGGGTTGTGGCAGCCCCAGGGGGCACCGTTAGGTTAAATCAACTATAGATAGATCTTCGGGACTTCTATCTTTTGTGCCCACTTTATCTTCTTCAATTTTCACACCTTTTTCGCCATCTCTTCTTGGTGTTTTATTCCTCTAAATTTTTAACTTGGTGTTTCGATGCACAGGGAAGCCTGTGTGGGAACACAGCTTGTGCATAGATAAGCCGTTCTTTTTAGTCCAGACTAATGGTCCAATCTCTTTCGACGCAACTTAGTCTGGATCTGAAGTGCTGTAATCTGTACTATAGCTACTACTACTTCTTTTGAATTGCGGCTCCTAGTAAAATAATGAAGTACCAAGCGCCATATAAATAGCTAAGTCGGGTTATGTATATCACTGCAATCCCCAAACCTTCCTCTGTCTGGAGAGAGGATCATTTAAAATTCCAAAGGAATACATCTATTAGTTGCTGAGATACGCGGGTTCCAAAGACGCCCAACCCTAAAGCAGTATTCTTATGTTTTTAAAAAGCGGCGCTTGGTACGGTATGTTCCCAGGGGCCTAAATTTGGCAGGACAATTATGTGAGAATTCCTTGGTCATTTCTCGCGTTTTCGTGTACGTATACGGTACATGTTTACGTTACTTAATTGCTAAAAGTTATTAACTTAATATTTTATATTTACGAAAGAATGATAAAGGTTTTGCAATTTTTAAAGTTTGTGGGCAATGGCACAGAATCTTGTTACACTTTGCAAAAAACTCAGTTGTGGATTGTGAGAAACTAAAAACTTTTTCGATCTATGTATAATGAAATATTTTACCCAAATTTCGTAATTCTGATGTTTATAATATCCTGTAAACACCTTTCTATTTTTCCACCATATATCCAAACATTCCATAGGACTATGGTGAAAACGCTTTGAATTATGTAATGCATGTTTATGTTGCTCTTGATGATAAATTCATAATTTATTTTCTTATTCCATCTAAAAAGCCCTAAGTGTGAGCCCTCATATAAATTGAATTTGTAGTCTATATCTTAAAATTCCGTCAAATTTATTATTACAACCCAGGGTCGTAAAAAACGGATAACTAATTTGATTTATGAATGTCTAATTGAATATGACACCCATATATGGTGACAAATTTGGTTACACCCAACAGCGGGGGTCTGGTGTGAGGTACACTTGTTACGTACCTTGGAACTGAAGTTCTAGCTTTAGAATGTGATCGTTCAAAAAAAGACAATTATACTAACTGAAAAACCAAAATACTAACTGAAAAACCAAAAGGTATATACTTTGTATGCGACCGAGTTTGGAATAAACTATTTTTTTTTTCTTTTTCTTAGCTTAGGTTAATCCAGTTCAGATTTTATTAAACGGGGCATTAATGGAACGATGAATGATTTGTGTTTATTTGAACACCTGCAAGCCAATGTTGAATACCGTCGCAGAACTGAAAAATGATGCATAACTTACCGATAAAAGATAGATATATTATACTCGATCCCACATAAACGATGTGTCCACCCGTGTAGGGATACTTTGTTTCAAAATGAATCGATTTGAGGCAAGTAAATTACCTGCCAAATTATATAAAACAGCAAAATATTTGAAATTTTGTTTAGGATGATGAGCATGCAATACATTTGATTTTTTGCACGTTTGTACCCAAAATGGCTTAAAAATATAACTAAATTCAAACTTGATACGGTGTTTGCACCCATTGCAGCAGAAAGTATCCCGATTTATTATCTATAAAACCTCTTGTATGAGTATAGCTCATCTGACTGTAAGAGTAAATCAGAAAGCCTCAATCTCAATCAACTTCACTTAATCAAAAATATTCTTATCATAGATGAACGAACAAAATACATTGCACATCAGAGTAAAGAACATGAACATCCAAGAATGACTTCAAAATATAACGATTTCTGTAAAAATGTTATCATTTACAGGCAGTGATGTGACGAATGCACATAGGTTATTCTTCAATACAAATTCATCATCATGTGTTGGGCTGAATCCTCTTATTTGTTGATACACAGTCGCCACTCTAGTAGGGCAATTTTTTGAAACACCCGCGACCCTTTAAATAAACACAAAATATTACCGTTCGAAAATGCGTACAAGGTATCCCCGATAGCCAGCACTAAAACAGCTCTCACAAATTTGTTTGGCTTAATAAATTACCACTTAAACGCGGTTGCAAAAGATCACACGAGACACGCAACAAAAATAACAGCAGACTGCCCAAGTCTTCATGAGAGTTTTGCAACAGAAAATGCCCAAAGCTCGGCAGCTGCCATGTCAAGTTCTTACACTGGAAAAAACGATGTCCATAAGCAAACTGCGTCCTCCAAATTCAATCTTCTCCGATCTTCACTTGCTTGATGTCAAAGTTGCAACTGGAAGGAGAAAGATATTGTCAGGCAACAGGAAAATTGTAACTCAGACATTCGATAAAAAATTTTAAACATCTGTTAAGCATGAATCTTCGTAAATAAAAAAAAACGATTTGTATTTCATCTATGCATTATATATACAGCAATTAGATTTCTTGAAGATTGTGAAACAGAAATGGAGATTTCTAAAAGAAACGTCCACACGAACGGCAAACAGGTGGGTCAAGGATACGATGATAAGCATGACCGTTATAGTTTAAAAAGGGATTTTCTAACAAGAGTTTACTCATCTCACTATTCACGTAGAAGTGGCTGGAAATTAACAAAAATGTGAGGAAACACATGCGGACAATATCAGAAATAGAGCACATTCGGCGAAGTACAACAAAATAATACCATCTGTTCTAGAAGAAAAATAATCAAAAAAGGGAATGTTAATTTAAGTTTACGAAGGAAAAATGCATGATAACCACTTACCAATTTTCCCTCTTCACTAAAGTTTCGACCTCAAACGTCTTTGGAGCATGAAGGGAAAGCATAGGAATGAATGGATGTAACAAATGATACAATGAACAACGTCGTAACTATCGAGACTAAATATTGTTCACTATGGTAACTACGCGATCATTACTAAGGTTGGTAAGCTACTGCACGATAGACTGTCATGAAATTGGAGATTATATAAAACTTTCTGCACAATAGTTATTTCTACACGAAACCTAGGGGAACAATCATCTTGTAAATCTCATCAAAATGGCAGTGCAATTCTCACACCTTTCGAGGTCTTGCTGTCGAAGTACAAAATAAACTTACTTTGTCTAGTGGAGCAGTAAACCAAACCCTGCAGGAAATGACGCGTCGGTACGAATGCCTGATTTCCAGCGATTAATATTCTCGTAAATTTCTTGAATAAGCTAATTTTCCATGTTATATTCTTGAAAACCCTTGAACAAGCAAGACCAGAAAGTCGAAAGCGACTATATTTCTAAATAGTACGCTCTACTATGAACTATTTCTACGAACATTAGTTATAAAATACCAACTACACAATTCATAAAAAAATCGGTGCAAAACGACTCATGCAATAACCGTGTAGAGTGGCGAGATGCTACAGGGCAACGGGCCTTTCATCCATTGTTGATTATTATAGGAGAAACGTGGATCTGTCGTGAGGAAAACGAAATGCACCGATGCCGTTATAAGAGAAGTGAAATTAAATGACCATCTATCACTTGCTAATTTGCTATTAGACTCTATTAAACCTTTGAAGTTCGTGAAAATGTTCAAGAAAAATAAGCCCGAAGGTTTAAATTCACTTGCACGGATCTTATGTAAGCAAGGTCCTATTATGACGAAATTCCATAAAAGGTACAGGTTCAATAATTCTTAGCAAGAAGCCGAATAGCAGAAATACGAAGCATCAGCAGGCGTTAACCAGGTGTTGGGAGGCTGAATAGTTTCAAGGCAGGATCACGTGCGTCTAGTGAAGACCATAGCAAAAAGCGTAATATTAAGACATTAATGGCAAGTTTTAAACACCAAACTGAAAAAAACAGTATCAGTTTCAGGTTGTTCTTCCATTCAAATTCAAGGCAAAGTGGTGAAAATTTGACTAATTACAATACTGAAGCCACCAACCACTTTATAGGAAAATTTGCAAGAAAATCAAGCTCATAGAAGCTAATCATAGTTTGGGATTTTAGATGCGATTTCAGGCTTAATACATAAAGCAACAAAATTTGACGGTCGCACTAGCTGAAGTATAAAAGAAGATATAAAAGTGTGATACGAGATATTGGACAAGAGCTGGTGTTATTTGGTATGGTATGTGTAAAAATGCAAACAAAGAAGAGGTCAAATACGAGCATGAAACTTAACACTCAAGGACAACATTTACGGTCAAATTTGGAGCAAAAATTCGAGGAAATTCAATTCATTACACAAAAGGAACTACACAGAGGACAGTCATGAACGGTTTAGTAAGCAGCAGCTAAGATGGGGAGGTCGCGTAGGAGAGAAGAAATACAAGCGGAGGTGCTCCAATTGCTGCGCTCCGGGCTGAACTGCTCTCACTTTCATAATCAACATACGAGTAAATGCACCATATAGAAATTTACTCTCATTTGTCTGAAAAAAATGAAAGGCATGGAAATTTAATCGAGTCAATCATCGTCATCATCTTCATGAGAGAATAAACATAAATAACGGTAATCAAATCGTGAAGAATTTTAATCGAAGGAAAGCCAACGATTAAAAACTGCAAATCAGTTTTGAAAAAGCATGTACAAACTAGTTTGCAGATAAGCATTACCGTTTATTGGTCGCCTCGAATCCAGAGCTACAGAAACAAAATTTAAGGTTAATCTCAATCGACAAAAATAGTGTAAGTAAAACTACGAAACATTTTTAAACAAGTAACTGTGGAGCGGAGTTAGGCAGGCACTCGCTCGGTACAACGCAACCACAGGCATGAACCATGAGTGGAAGAGTAGAGAAGCGAGGTAGGATTGAAAAAATGAGAGACAGACGTACCAGCAAGGCAGTCCAGCCCTAGAGCGATACGCTCTACGGAGTAGTCGAGTATTTAAAGCAGTTTGGTACCCTACAGAACAAAGAAAGCCAATGAATCAATATCATTGGATGAAGAATTTCAGTTCTACTTCTTTTGTCTGAATTTTAAAACAACACATGAGAACTTCAATTCGTGAGTGTTATTATTTGTAGAAGACAATGGAATAAAGAGTTTTTAAAAAGATATGCGAAAAAGGAACCTAAACATCGGTCGGGTACTATGAGGCAGATTATCAAGCTTTATTCTATTTGAATACATACAGTATGTGCTGCTAATTAGAGATCACGAGATGGAAATATCATCCACAGAAAATATCAATTTCCCTACGTTCACTAAATAAAGTATGCGGCCGATATTTGAAATGAGTTCATACGAGAGTGAACATGCAACCAGCTAAAAAATATATGTATTCGTACTTCCCAAAGTTTTACTAAAGCGTTTTTCCCAGAAAATAAATTCACAATAACAGTATGGCTATACAAGCAGTGACTCTAAAAAGTTGAGACCGACCTTGTTATTGAATTCTCACACGGACACTAAAACGCGTTTGCCTGCATGTGCCTTAATCGTACCCAGATCACGTGATGAAAAATGAGGATAGAAACAAAAATGAGGAAAAGCAAACAAGCTAGAGCAAGTCGCTCTAACCACTCATCGGTTGCACTCTAAAAATATATGAGAAAAATGAAAATATGCTAATACACAATGAAATTAACGCCTGAAGATTAAAAACTCTTTCCAGAATTGATATTAGCATATCACCTTACATTAAGTAAAAAAATGCCCAATCCTCTCCGTGCACCACAAACCAATGAATTACCTTCAGTAAAGCAATTTAACGACGCTGATGAAGAAATGCCACATGCATTTTATGAAGGCAAATAATATCACACTTTTGAAACGCATGATTTAAGTTTCAATAAAATTATTCTTGACAGTAGGCCGTGTAGCAACATTCAGGATTGGGTATAGAAAACTGACCTCTCAAAGAATGTATAGCGTGAGGCGAAATTATCTAACGCCTTGAATGAATACGCAACAAACTGAAAAATATGTGTACTCGTACTTGCAAAAGTTCTACTGAATGCGTTCATCACAGAAAGTAGTAAAGGTCTTTGTTAAATAAACGCGAAATGGAATAAAAAAATGAACGAAAGAGCTTTCAACCTAAATCCTGATTCAGGAAACAAAAATACTTTTGATCATTTCTCATTTCATTAGGTTTCAATTGAGTCAACATGTATGTCGGATGACTATGCCGCACCCTATACTTGTATGATCAAAGCCTTTCTGCATATCGTCGACATGAAGTGTTTACGTTCTTTCCATGATATGATTAGATAAAGCGTGGGAACCTTGACTGTTGCCTAAACAAAGAACAAAACAATCCTTTATTTTATTCCGAACGAAGTTAACAAGATTTGGTTGTACTACAGTAGGTCACGAATACATAGAGAACCAACAACCCTTAAAGATAAAACTATTCAGGATAAAATGGTTAAAATATCTCGAACATACAACCACATTTGCACTGCACTAATAGAAGATGTAAAACTTCCATTATATTAAATACCTCCTTAATAACCAGTATATCTTTACACGTTTTCCCGCTCCTAAATCTATTAGAGAAATTTAAAGGCGAATGTTTTAGTTTAGCTCTTTGACGTTACACTGCGAAGCGTTACCGACCTTCAGCAATTTTTCATTTTCTCAACGTTCAGCCACTATGTTCATCATTCCCGGAGTAGTTATTCAGTTTTGGTCGAAATATACTGCATTTTTTATCTGCACAAGTGTTCGTACTCAGTTTCTCCTAGTAAAGTATCGGTAAAGAAACGGCAATTTTAATACCTGCACTAAGAGAAGCTAACAAGACTTTTAAAATAGTGCGTATATTTTCCACATAGAATGTTATTTTATTGACAACGCACTATCTCGTATTGCATACTATTGAACAGACCCACTTTACCATTTATTTCGCCCTTTGAATTTTACACAAAAAATAGACTCCTGACCGTTGGGTCAATGTATCGCGTCAACACCGAATGAAAGTACCAAATCCATCGTCTCCAAAGCCGCAAAAACACAAATACATTCTAATAGGAATTATGTCACATACATAATGAAGGAAACAATGGTAGGGCAACGCTATAATTCTGAACGTGTTGCTTCAAAATCTTGAACTATAGTAATTGAAATGTAAAGTTTGTTGATAATCAATCGAAACCCTGCAATCCTTAAAAATTCACGAAGAACAAGTGATCAATCAAAGCAACAACTGCAATAAAGATAGGGTAATAGCACAATCCTTATTCAAGTTCTATTTTTTAGTTCCAAGGATCAGAAAACACCTGTAAGGGGTAAAAGGGAATTCATACTCAGCAATTTTTTATCTCATTAGAGTGACCGAAGCCAAAAACTAAGAAAACTTCAACAAAAGTTAATACCCTGAGTGTGACGGGTGGTAGGCCCATACTCACATGTGCACAGGGTGGTTGCGTATGCATTCTATCATCTGGTCAGGGGTGAGCTCTCCTTTGCAGATCCGATCAATGGCAGTGAACAGCGGGAACCTGGACAATTGTGAAGGACATAGTAGACACCTTCAACCATAAATGAATACGAACAATCAATACATCAAAATACATGGGACGGTCACGAATGCATCAAGTAGTTTTTGAGAATATTTGCACAAAAATGCAAGTTTCTCGTGTTTTCGGTCTCGCAGTCGCGATATGTCAATTTCTTCATGAGTGCTGAAACGGTCACTGAACGCGATAATCGATGTTAGATAACACTCTCTCTCTCTCTCTTGTCGTCTCCTAATCATCGAGGTTACTATTATCGAAAGTATTAATTTAGACTTTTCACTCATTTAGTCATTGGTGATACGACAAAATTACATAACCAACTGAGTTAAGGAGCATGAAAATACAAGCAGTTAGATATGAAATATAATTCTTCAAAGACTGATCCCGCACATTCGGCGTTCTCTTCAACACCCAGACGCAGTCGATGCAAACCTGTGAGAACTACCATAAGCATATTATCCTTGGTTCTGGGTCATAACGGGACTAGAAACTTTACTGAGGGTTAGTGGCGTGCAATAGTTATGTGCGAATCGAGTCCCCTATACAAGCTTTCCGGGTAAGAAAGAAGTCGCCTATTATTTTCGAGCTCCCGTTATTCACTACGTTCATCAATCAGTTTTCAAAGCTGTCACCGAAGTTTAGGTTATACAAGAGTACTGAACAGGCATCAGTTTTCATTCAGGGCTGCCAAGGTATAGACTTATTTCCTAGTTGCTCCACAAAGATGGGACGCACTAAAAGATCAGTTTATGCGAAAGTGATTTAAAGTTGACCAGGTCTAAATTAGAACATCTGTATACTCAATGCCGCCATTATTCGTGCTCATGGAGGTCTTACATCATATCAGCAGCAAGTGCGTAATCATTAGTATGGGAACTTAAAAAGCATTCATTTCCGGAATATGAGCTCATACCTCTAGAACATAAGAAAAGAGAGTTTTCAAACTCTACCGAACGCACGTGAAAGCGTAAAATATCAATGCACGTGAACCCAACATACCTCTCTTCCATGTCCTTGGATTTGAGCATGAAGTTGACCTCAGCAGCTGTGTGTGGGCCCTGCAGCTTCTGGCCATTGAGCATCTCCTTTTCAAGCTCCTCAATGGACTGAAAAAATAGATATGTGTTAAACTGGCAAGAAAATGAGTCAAACTTTTCCAACCACGACGATATGGCGGTACAATTGGTCAAGTATAACCTATATTCTTAACAAAGGGAATAAGAAGAACGAGGTTGGCAGAAGTGTTTTGACCAATGAAGATCACTAGCTCACGATACAAATGACGTAAGAACATCGATATAAAAAACGACTCCATTCAGAAATGACATCCGTTACTTTCTCAAAATAAACGAGAAATAGATAACGGCTTACTAACCCTACAATGAATAGGCAGTTTCAATCTAGGCTTGATTAAGTGACTCAGGACACGCCTGAGAGACTTTAGCAACACTCTACAGGACTATTATATTTCTCGTCTGATATATCGAAGACTTTCAAAGCGCGCTCTGAAGTCCTGATAAGGCTACTTTCTTCAGTGTATCTCCCAAAACAAAATTGAACACTGAAAAAGTAAAAATTAATTTACCCAAGCACACAGAGCGTTTAGACAGGCACACGATTAGTCGTACATTACAACAGTAAATTACAGTACGCACGAATGTATTGAAAAACGTAGGTATAACTACGAAAACAAAATTAACCCATAATTCAATTAGAACCCCATTTCCCCAACGATACGAGTGAATCGAACTCATTCGAATGCGATGGGTGCAAATGTGCCTGGTGACCCACGCCTCACACTTCAACGCAAACAGAGAGGAGGTGTACGTAAGACCGTATAACGAACCTTGCCAGTTTTGACGAAGGCCTCGGCCACTTTTCTGTTTCTGCCACCGTAGCAGGTCGTGATGAGGTCAGCTATGCCGCAGCTTTCGAAAAAGGTGCCCAGCTTAGATCCCTTGTAAAACACCTGGAAAATGCGAAGAGGTTCGGTAAAAATCAGGTTAACGGCGGCGGAAATGAAAAGCGATGAGATAATATTTTATGTACTGCATGTTAGGTGTTGGAAGTGGGATCATGCGGAGTGCTACGGAAGGTTGTTTCATTTCAAAATTTTACTGAAGAATAGCAACGCTGCTGGTCCAGATGTTCTTGTTTTTACCTGTATTAACTACCACACCGAGAACATAGAAACAGCACGGAATATTAACGCAAAACATCACATAGATCAAGACGTAGCTGTAATGACACACAAACTCGGAACGTAAAAATTTAGATGACAAAGGAGAGAACTGAAAATTTGTAGCGGGAAGAATACAGTTACACTCGCAACAAATTCTCATCACTAGTGGTGTTAAATTTGTTGTTTAGCAAGGACAACATAAGGCATTCAGAGCCTCCTAATGAAGCAGAAAAAAATGAACTAGCAGAATCGCTTAAAAAGATTTTGTTAAGATAAGAAATGTATATAAAATTGTTAAGATAAGAAATGTATATAAAATAAAATCTTGAGATGTACATACCGCATAGGTACAACAAATACTTGTAAGAGACATACGAATATTGTATTTGTCGTGCAAGACGAAATAGCAACCTTATCACCAAGAGAACCAAGTTCTTAAGATAAGTGGCTTTGATTTTTTTTTTTCGATTACCCCAAGAATATTCGTGGCCGCAGTTGTTGCATTCACACGGTCACTGCCGATCACACAGACCGTGTGAATGCACCGCCAGCCTTCGCAGGATAATTTGTCAAGTGGTCAAATTAAGAGCTAATCGAACTAAAGAAAACTCCAAAAACACCTAGTAAGCAGTCAGTTTTATTGCATACTTCGAAGCTTAACAAGGATTTAGCAATAAATTTTTGATTATCGTAAGTCATAAGAATAGCAAAACTAAAGTGGATAAAAATATCTTTCCACAAATACATGTGTATAAAACCATAAAGCATTTTAGTAGCTCATCGCTTCCCTAAATGAAAAACAATATCTGGGAGCCATGTCAATTTCGGAATCATTTAAAAAACAGTGATGTTTCATTAGTAAATAAAAGTAATGGTCGAAGCGAGAATCGCATTACCTCACAGAACTTGATCATATCTCAATAAAAATGGCATTACCTCACAGAATTTAACGATTTCCATCATGCCCAGTCTGATGATGGCAGCCTTGGTGTTATCGCCGTAGCCCAGACCGTCTACGAACCCAGCACCCGTCGCCACAATGTTCTGCAAAGTAGGACCCATAACTGCAACGGATATTCTACATTACATAATTGTAAAATTGAAACCTAAATCATTCAACACAAGTTTCAAAATTTTCAACTCAAGTCATTGCATTTTCCATGGTCATGCATTTAAATTTCAAATTAAATTTTTTTGCGATGCATACACAAACAATCACTAACTAGAGTATCACAAATCACATAGCTTTACTTGAATTACTATATGATTTACTACAATGATTATATGTACGCAATATTTTTTTCAACTGTCATCAAACGACGACACTAGATTAATACTAGTATGGGTCAGTATCATTCAGGAAGCACGCAAATGTATATAAAGGAACACACCAACAACGGACACACCTACAGTACTGGGGTCGTTTCAGGAATCAAGTAGGAATCTGATTAAAAGTTGGTTGGTGCGCAGCAGGTACTCCTAAACAAGGGAATGCGAATAGCAGCAGCTTACCTACACGTTTACGCAGGATAAAGATTTGAACGCTTCACCGTCTGCTCAAATGTTAATCTCATCCCACTGTAAATGTGACGCTAAGGTCCACTGAACTCTGGAGGTATCAGTGGAAATAGGTCCTCGTTCAGAGGGTTTTTTTTGAAAACAGCTTCACGAAAATATAACGCATGACATTTTTGTTTTCACTTCATGAAACACGTGCTGATTAAACGTTCATTAAGAGCTTACATTTCTGAAATTTAGCGGTTGAGAACGAACATACTCCTTTCGATTAACCTCAAAGATTAACGTAATTTTAAATCAACGAGACATTGCGAAAGCAGCAATTCCCATTTTACAGACTTGTGAGCACATTCACCTAATTTTGAACGAAACAATATGAATTTACGATTAAACTATTATTTCTAACGTCCATAATTCTCGACAGTGGTCCTCGTAGGATTTAGTTGACGTCGAGCGCGTATTAACGAGAATCAGCATGAAAGACGGGAAATCAGGATAACGTTGAAGGCGCATTGACGAGAATTGGCACCAAAGACGGGAAATCAGAATCACTTTGAACGTGTACCGACGAAATTCAGTACCAAAGACAAGGGTTCATAAGTTACCTTGAGCGCGCCGCACACCTCGACCGCTTCCACATCGTCTACGACGACCACTCTGAAGTAGTGCGTCTGGAATAGCTCTCGCAGATCTTTACCGAGCATGCGGTCTCTGCACCCTGCACAAGCACCACGGCATATGTACACGTGTGTAAAGTTTTATGGATGGTGAGTCTAACTCCTTCGCCGTTCCGCCGATAATCATCTAACCAGCGGCGATATCTGCGTTCCGGTGGCCGAAATTATACATAATTATAATAGATGCTCAGGCGAAAATGGGTTACTTGAGAGAAGAGCGACACACACTGTATGGAAGTCCTTTCACAGTTACACGTGAATTTTTACTTGCAGTACAGTCGCACAAGCAGCAACGTCGTAAATGTAAATGAAGGGCTAACATTTGAGAGCAGGTAGCGGAAAACTCGAATGCGAACTACACGTAGACATATAGCTTCAAAGGTTAATGCAGGAATGTAGATTCAAGGTAAATGTAGGAAGGTATAAATTCAAAGTGAAAGCAGACATGCAGATTCAAGCTAAATGTAGGTAGATTTAAAGTGAATGTGCAGATTCAAGGTAATTGTATACAGATAGCACCGTGGTAAATGTATAAATATAGCACCGTAGTAAATGTAGACATGTCGCACTGTAGTAAATGTAGACATGTAGCTATAATATACATACAGACATTCAGTGATGTAAATATTCAAAATAAATTTTTTACTAAACTTTCAATTAGTTTCTAAAGTATCTAGCTCGCTAGTGTGGCCTCAAAAGCCATCCAATCCCGACGCCACACGAAACATTTGTTATGCCAACATAAGTGGCGAATTTGATAGCAATGCGTAGAAATTGACTCGATGATCACCACGATTTCCGAGAGAGAACCAGGTTATTTTAGAATACTTGAACTTGAAATGTCACTTCATACCAGAAAATCTTACGAACGAGCATGTGCACATATTTGATATCCGTTTTAAGTGGGCTCGAAATGTAGCAAGGCTCCTCAGTCAACTGGGTTTACTAGTGATGACAGAATTGCGGCCAAAAAACTGGCATCGTTGTCTCACATACACAGTGATGCTCAACTTATTCTTTCCGGTGACTAGACACCTAGGCAGCACCTGGCCCGGGCACCACGTACCAAGCCGCCGTCCTGGTGGGTTGCCTAGTTGTGAACATCGTGTTCAACCTTCCTATATCAAAAGAAGCATGCCGCCGTCCTGGTGGGTTGCCTAGTTGTGAACATCGTGTTCAACCTACCTCTATCAAAAGAATCACTTAGCCCAGCGTATCGAACTAGAGAAGACCGCTCGATTAGCGATGCTCAACACAGACGTACCGATGGTTGTCTCACAAAACTTCTCATCAGCGACCTCCTTGGCGAGGTTAGCTCCCATGAGGACGGACATGGGGATGTTGAGCAGGTTGCCGATCGTGCGCGAGATGAGCTCTATGCCGCCCCCATCTGCGTGGTCGAATCCCTGCCGAATTGGCCGGCACATCAAAAATCATGTGCATAAAATGCTAACCAGAAGGATAACGGGTTATTACATAAAAAAGGCTTAACCGGAGAGTAAAAGACGCTAGAAAAAACACAAGCTGTTCATTAAAGCAGTGAGGAAGATCAATCCCAGCCAGTAACAGAAATTGAAGAGAACACCAACGGTGCTAACCAAAAGTTTTAGCAACGCAGGACTCCATACAGGACTTAATACAGCTGTATATTTCAGTGAGTTTAACCGGGGCTGCGTATCGGAAAGCTAAAGATTACAATGTGAGAAATTATTTCTATTTTTACTGATGAACTACAGGATCAGAAATGATTATTTAATAATGGCTAGCAAAAACCGACTGGCAAAATGACAAGCATGGGAAAACAATTCACTCCTACGCTCTATAACTGAACTTTTCAATAAAAGGAGATGGTGGAGTAGAGCGCAGCAATGGATTGAAGTATCGGGGCGAGGTAAAAAAAAATATGGCAAGGAAGCAAGGAAACATTGATAAAAAAGAGCAGAGAAACAAAATGAAAAGCTGAGAAACACGAAAAAGAGCATAGAAACATAAAAAGAGCATAGAAACATAAAAAGAGCATAGAAACATAAAAAGAACATAGAAACATAAAAAGAGCATAGAAACATAAAAAGTGCATAGAAACATAAAAAGGAGCATAGAAACAAAAAAAGGAGCATAGAAACAAAAAAAGAGCATAGAAACACAAAAAAGAGCATAGAAACATAAAAAAGAGCATAGAAACATAAAAAAGAGCATAGAAACATCATGAAAAAGCAAAGAAACATCAAGAAAAAGAATCAGAGAAACGTCAAGGAAAAGGATCAGAGAAACGTCAAGAACACGCAGTAGAGGATCGAACAATAGGAGGTGCTGGCTCACCTTGATGAGGGACACCCCAGCAGCAGAGGGCTTGAGTTTGCCCACCAGGGGCTGACAGATGGGCTTGATGAACTGGTGGGGCAACACGAACAGCAGAATGTCGGCACCCGCAGCTGCCTCCACCACGTCTGGTATTGCCACCTGGAACACACACGTCCATTGTAGCGCAATCCAGAATTACTGCACTCATCTAGCAATGCAAGGCACTCTGCGAAGGTAGATTGGCATCACGACTCAGAGAAACCGTTCACGACTTATATATGAAACCCCAGCACATTGACAACCAACTATTCCATTATTGTGCTCTGTTATAAACAGTATGCATCGAGCACGATGCACATGTTGATCTGTACTGTTAAAATTAGTACATTGCCCACGAAGATCATATTGAGTAACTCTAGCTTGATCCATCTGTAAAATCCACATGTTTAAGCAATTCTGTGTTATAATGTATGCAAATAGTAACCTGTTTCGAACAAGACATACAAATAAAAGAGCAGTTTTTTTATGCGTACAGTTGTAAATGAGAAATACCAATCGATGCACGTTACTGTGTGTTCTCACGCACAGCAAATATCTAACATTTCCTGTTACTGAGTATTGTTACTATCAGTGAGTCCCAAATATTGCACGTTATTATTTAACGTTGTGTACTGTTACTATTTGTAGCAGCAGGCATCAAGCGTTGGAAATTTCCCATTTTGTAGTCACATCAATTATTTCACTACATTTTTGAATTTCAAATCATGAACCTTTTTCATAGGTTTCGTCCCTGAAATTCGAGCAAATAGTGGAGTTCTAGGTAAAGCACAACTGTCAATATTTATATTCCAGATGTGCATCATTGGCCCGTTGACCTTATCTGGCGATTCTAGTTTTCATGACTGGTTTACAATTTTTTTCCTGAAGTAAAATTTAAAAGCTAGAGTAAAAATTTCAAAATTACAGCCTTTAGTTAAGTACCGAACTCTTCGGTTTCTTAACAAATTTCATTGTAAGCATGTAACAGCTCAATGTCCTCGAAGAATATATTACATACCTTCAGCCTGCCCAATCTGCAAAATTCAGACACAAACACCTCATAACACATGCATCATCAAAACCACGCATTAAATACGACATTGTTGTAAAAATAAGCGACGACAGAATCACTTCGATCGTCGTTCACAGATGCTCAGGCAGGAAAGAATAACCCGCAAAGAACAACTCGACGCGTTGCCAGTCTAGGGAATGTGGTAAAATGCGCCTTACTTTCTGCACACTCAGCAACCAGAATACCGAAGCAGCGATCTCAGCCAAGTTAGGAGAAAACTGTGAATGTGTACGGTCAGCAACAATAGATGGAAGCATCCGATGTGCAGAGTTAGCATCACAAGCGAATCTGAGCTCATCAGCAGCACAATGAAGCGATATTAACCCAATATCGAACGAACTTGTTTTTTTAAATAATATTACCATGGGGTTCACGTAGCTACTTAAACGATGCAGCCAAAATAATACCCACGTTTCATAAAAGTAATAAGGTGGTTCTGGAAATGAAAACCGTATATAATATTATTAATTCACTAATTTCTCTCAAAGCACAGAGCGCATAACGCATCATGCGCAAGGTGAATTAAGCATTACCGGTTTCCCTGTTTATCCTTTCTTTTTACTTCAGGACTTAGACAAACTATAGCCGGCTAATATAAAACCCAAGCACATAAACTGCCAACAGCGCCATTGCCCTAGAACTTCACCTCCTAATAAAAAAAAGCATCTGAACAAAGGGGTGAAAACTATTGAGCCACTGACGCAGAAAACCTACTTGCATGCATCAAGACTACGCGTATTGGGTATAAAAGGACAGCAGGAACTTAGAACAAAAACACGAGTTGTAAAGAGTAATTTTTTCCACAAATCTATGGCTGAAGCTAAACAAAATAATCTTTTCAAACCACCGTGACGACGCCACAGACTAGAGTGTTCGTGCAGGTACGGTACAGGTACGGTGCAGGTACGGTACAGGTACGGTTCAGGTACGGTTCAGGTACGGCGCAGGTACGGTGCAGGTACGGTAAAGGTACGGTGCAGGTACGGTGCAGGTATGGTGCAGGTACGGTGCAGGTACGGTACAGGTACGGTGCAGGTACGGTACAGGTACAACCAGTAGCATTGCTCGAGAGCGAGAAAGAGGTTAAAGTCACAAGTGTGGATGTGGTGGCCTTGGAAGCGCTGCAGTCTTGCACGATCGATAATCCGCTCTCAATAATGCAAGGAAAATTCAGGTAATGCCACAGACCAGAAGAGAGAGAACCAAGAAATTCTTCGATCGATTTGAAATCTTCTTGAAGTGTTCTTGGCTACAAAGGCATTGGATATGAGCAATGTAGATTTGCAGGAGTAAAAACTTGCGGCTTACCTCGTTTAAAGCGTTATAGTTTCGTTAATGTAACAGATTCTTCCTAAAAAACCCTCGCAACGAAATAAAAGTTAATTTATACGTTGCATACACCGGATGGAATGTTTGGACGTTTGAATCAGGTAGAACTCGCGAAAAACCTCAAAGAATTACGAGTAAGCTTAAATCGTCAGGCATGCTTACCTAGCGGTGTGAGGTTACGAACTTTGTATTGTCAGAATGCCTTTAACGACGGCATCACTAAGTGCTCAGCCAACAGCATATCCTCCCACCATCATTTGCTTCCGATATTAACGTTGGCATTACCATCATGCATGCCTTCATTATTGTTTTGGGTCGCGACCGGATGTCTAACAGCCGCGCTAATTTTTATGCATGAAACTTGACCTTATAAAAACAAATGGTACTCGACTCTTATTTCAAAAGCCTGGTGCAAGTTTTTCGTAGAAAATTAAGACGGTCTAACCGCAAAAATAACTCGGTCGTTCGAGGTTTAAGGTGGCGTTTGTTCGATATATTCTGGGCTGGTGACATTTGCAATAACCATTCATTTATCAAAACCAAACAAAAAAATTTGCAACTCAACACCCTTATACACTGCAGGTGACTAGCTTCATCGAAACATTTCCTGAAAAATTCATAATCCTATTAACCGGCTCGAAACGATTCAATCCTATTAACCGGCTCGAAACGATTAAATCCTATTAACCGGCTCGAAACGATTAAATCCTATTAACAGGCTCGAAACGATTAAAAGGTGATCTTGCAAACTCAGTTTCCCGTGCGAATTTCTGGGCTGTACAGCGTGGGCCCAGCATGAATTCCTGGGCTGTACAGCGTGAGCCTAGCATGAATACAAAACTGCATTATTATATTAGTTTAAAACTTCCTTGGCACATCAAATGCGATCTCAAGAGAGCGAAAATAAGGGACCATTTAGGATGAACTTGAGAAAGCATGAAATTTATGCACAAGCGTGTTCCCACACGAGATTCCATGCGCATAGAAACAGCAAGTTAGGAAGGAAAAAGAGGAAGAAAAGGTAAAGAATCATCAGTGAAGAACGCATCAAATGAAAAGAAGCAAAATGGGCATGAACAATAGAAGTCCCCAAGGACAGTTCCTATACTGAGGTAACCTAATAGTGCCCCAGAAACTGTTGTTTTCTGAGGTACATTATGAGAGTACCGAACGAATCAGACAAGAAGATCGCAGGAGGAAGGGATTCTGAGTTACAAGGCTCCCGAGACCTTGCCATGTCTCCAAGCGCCTATCTGAGCACCTCCACGGATTTTGCTATTTGTCAACCCATTAAACGCTTAGACTTTTATCGAACAGAAATGTGTCATTTTTGAAAGATTCAAACGCAAGCATACATCTTACAATTTTGCACCTATCAAACGTTAGGTACTAATTAGGCCTTAGTTTACAGTTACAAATAATCAACAAGAGATTACACAGTTCCAGAAAAGTCACATAGCTAATATTAAATTTTCAAAAGTGATACTAACATTGAGGTATAACACTAAAACTTTATATCCAGAAATCTGATAAATCATGGGAAGGGAATTCTACTATATTAATTACAGTTACAAACATAAAAATCGAAACAACAACGCACGAGTTCATAAACCTAAACATTTCAAGCCAAAAATAGCATGCAAATAGTCATACTCTTACGCCCCCACCACCATAACCGTGCAAGTCAAGGTATCAACACCCGTGAAGGTCAAGTCATGATGTTACGTAATCTCCATCTTCCGGATTTTGGCGTTAACAACCACATGACACGATATCTACTCGTTAAGCCCATACTTCCTTTAACGTTCGAACGTGCAATTATTCATCGGTCTCTGCAGGCGACAAGGGAAAGAATTATTCTGAAATACTTTAGAAGACGACAGGTCTTTATCCCATTTCTAACCTGGTTGGCGTTGTCGCATAAAAGTTCCCAATTTGGAGTAGTTCATAGAATCGGTAGTAATATTCGTTTTCTTCAGCAATGGCACCAGCAGTAATGATGAGCCTAGTCGTAAACAAACCAACTACGCACATACACAGGATGTCCGTCACGTATTGGTTACGTTATCAAAATAAAACTCAATTCACACACGACCTGACGTAACTCGAAGCGTCTATCTGAGCGTCTACGAGTTTTGCATTTGTTAAGCCATTAGCGACGAGCCTGGTAGGACGGTATATCAGTAACTAATGGGTTACGTTAGCAAACTAGAAACAAATTCACCCACGAATACGACCAGAGGACCGTTTTTTAGCATAGTAAACTGCATTAACATCAAGTTCTTGAACAGTTATTTCAGATACAAATTTCACTCGTGTAAAATACAATATTAATAAGAGCGCTCACGGTTTTTAATTCACGTTTTTTTTTTACTTTTTTTGAACGTCACAAAGTCAACAATGCTTAACCCAACACTCCAGAGGACTACACCGTCCCGTTTCGTAATGGTGTTACTAGTTTTTTGTGTAGAGTTAAATTCAGGCTAATTGCACGACTGTAGCTAGTTTCACGTACAAAGCTAAATGAAGCTTTAGCTCCAAATAATTTCTTCGTGAATGGGTTAATAAATTTTGCTGAAAAACTTCCTAAAACATTCCAGCGAAGTATCAACGCGAACGAAACGAAGTCTAGACGTATATCCGTCCTCGGAAGGAGTCATAGGAGAAGAGTGCCGCGTCGACACTAACAAGCAGCCATTGAAAAAGTTCCAAAGGTTTCCCTGTTGACATTTGAGAGCGTTTCAGTGCTGTTTTCAAAACAACGGCAGCAAACGAACTCTTTGGCGCAAACAAAATTTCATGAAACTAACGTGCAGTTTTTCTGAATTTATCAGACTTCTTCGCAAAATGTAGTGCTTAAATTCATAACTTGAATTGTTTTCATCATGAAGTGGAGATACGTAGATCAATACAAATGATGCTTCGAACGATTTCTTAAAACGAGAGCAAGCAAATAAATAAATGCACGCATAAAATTTTTTTGCAAGACCGATTTGCGCACGTTTAATTCTAAAAGCAAATAATATTTTAGTTGGAATTGTATTTTCCCTAGTCCGATTTTGTCAGAAAAATGGTGCTGAAAAACGCGTATGTGAGTACGAAGAGCTTGAAACCAGAATTTAATTCATAGTTTGCACACACACATCAGGTCACACACATCTATCCAAATAATACCCTTGGTGTGTATATTTATTTATTAATTTATTTCGTGTTCGCATCTCAAGAAATTAGACCCGGGAGAAAATTCTCGGGCCCAGATTCTGAGGCACGTATTTTTTTCCAATTAGAGACCTAGTCAGAGAAGGCAGTTCCGTATGATGAGTGATACAGAGAATTACACCAGCTCACAGGAGATTTACCGTAAATGAGAGGGCATTTAAAAAAATTAACATCATTTGTCTAGTCATTCTTGGCTGGGCGCGTGGACTAGAGTGTCTATGCAATATAAGCCTTCACAGGCAAGGACCTTAAACAGAGGGGCTAACACTCTAAAAAGCGGCAAGCATTGCATAATTCAAGGGCAACGACTACATGCGGCAGTGAATCGTGAACCCTTATTTTGAGAACTAGTTTCTAATACTGAAAAAAACTAAGCTCATATTTTAATATCAAGACAAATTAGAGAATTTTCTTCCTTGAAGTTTGCTGAATACTTTCAGCGAAGAAAGTAAATGAAGTTCTTATACATTATTATTATTAATAGCTTAAACCTCCCTAGCCACACCTATGGCGATCTTCAGAGAGCGAAAAGAAGGGACCATTCAGTATGGATTTCAGAAAACGCGCAATCTTTGCACATGGGTGTTCCCACAAAAATTCTCTGCGCATAAAAAAAACAAATTAAGAAAGAAGAGGGAGAAAATATAAGGAATTATCAGTGAAGGCATGAAAATAGAAAGAAACAAAGTAGGCACAAAAGATAGAAGTCCCGAAGGCTTATCGCTAAGGTAACTCAACAGTGCCCCCTTGGGATGCCTGTGTCCATAGCATAGGACATACAAACTTTACTAACCTAACCCTATCCGTATGCCCCCTGAGGGGAGTTCTTGTACATTGCGTGCAGACTTAATGACCTCGCTATGGTTTGCAGCCGGAGAAAAACCCTAGCAAGGTCAATGTTCGAATGCTGCTACAGAAACAAGAAACGAGTCACCCAATACTAGAAACGAGCGATTCCAAGATTTTTTACCGACACTTGCATAAACTTTACGGTATTACAGTGCAACTGTACGGTATTACAGATAACTGTATGCAAGTCTAGCACCTAGAAACACAACCAGCATTAAATCAACGTGAACAGAAGAAACGTAGTTTTCTCTAGCAAAAAAGTGAATCGTACTAAGAAAAGTGAAACAGTCCTCATGAGAAACCATGAAAAAATGTGGTCAATCAGGCTTCCCTGTGGCGGTCACACAGGTCTGAGAAGTAAGATAAAGTGTTTTTTTTTCGTGCGAGGGTGTGTGGAGGAGACGGAACGAATTGTAAGATAGAAGCGCGAGTACTTAAAATGAACTGTGCAAACCAAAGTAATTATCACAAGCGCAAATAAGAACACGTCAACGACGACGTATCGATGACGGTACACATATTACCTGCCATGCATTGGAATTATTCACTCTGACAAGCGCAGCCCATGTGAACACTTTTCCAATCAGGAGGACGTATCCAAGATACTCGACGTACTACCTGTCATGCATTGGAATTATTTACTCTGACAAGCGCCGCCGCTGAGCGTACTTTTCCAGGCAGACAAGGACAGGGGTAAGACGGGCGAGGAGGGTGAGCTACAAAAAAAGAGAAGATGCTATAAACCTGTTCCACTGCGTACCTACCTACTGCCGAGCTGATGGCACCTAACGACTGCCTAAAAATACCTCCAGTCAGACCAGTCGCCAGGCAGAACGGGGGGCACAAGATCGAAGTCTCCCGTATTGTAGCAATATTGACGGAATGAGGAGCATTCGGGCAATGATGAAAAGTATTTGTCAATTGTGAATTGATTTAGGAGTTTCAAGGAAAATTTAAATTTTGAGCAAGTGAAATTCCTTCGAATTGAACAATTATTAAATTCGCAATTATTTTTGAGAACTTTTCATTTTCCATGAACAAAACGTAGCTCAAGCACAAGATTGGTTAACCCAGATCAAAATAAGCTGCATAAACCGCATTCACAGTATTCACTACTTTTGTATTTCACGACTCTTAGCATGGCCAAAGTTGCGTACCGCCGACGTATGCACAGCCACAGATTGCACGACAAAAGCTCCTGTCGTCAGAAATTGCATTCAGGAACAAAGGCTTTGCCTTCAAAATAACTCAGTCGGTTTCATTTTACTTTCAGTTGCGGTGCCGTCAAAAATGGCAGCATGTAATGAGCTCGTACTCAAGAAAAATAAAAATTTTATGATTGCGTTTCACGTAACCAGGGAATACTTCTCTTGGAAAAGGAAGCTTAAACCACACATTCCTCACATCCCTCACCACGTCAGTAGTTGTAAGGCATTGAAAACCCAACGGTAAAACGTGTTGGAATAAATAAAAGTTCTTATTTTCCACCAGGGTCACCAGCACATGTCAACTATAAACCCCCAGCTCAGACTGAGGAACTGCTCGAGTAGAAATTATGAAGACATTTGACTCAACGCTAGCACTTAATGGCATATCTAGTTTTTCCCTTTATTAATTTCCAAACGGCCGCAAAAACTTAGTTCATTCGAAGAAATTTCTTATTTATTTATTCTATATCACATAATATTTTCGTACGCGTTTCTATCATGCACGCAATAGTTTAATGCAGCTAATGATGGAATTTATTCCGAAACTTTCTTCGAATGTTCAGAATTTTAATCTCCCCTTAAGGTTCTTAATTTGACCGGTCTCCGAGTTCTCAGATTTACCTCGCTCGAGCGGAGGACCTATTCAAAATTCCCCCAAGTTAATCTCGCAACAGATGCTCCGCTCTCGGACCTCAGCTACACATTGTGTCGTGGTTAGGTACTTTGTTTTTTACGTGACGAGGCAAAGTTTCGATCGCGTAGACGGATTTTCGCGGAACCACGGAGTGCTTCCCACGGGAAACGAAGTTATCACCCCTCACATCACTCACGCGTCAGTAATTAAAATGCACTTAAAACCCGATGCAGTACTGTGACTCAACTTAGTCGGAATAAATAAAACTTCTTTGCCCATCGCCGGTGGCGGGGCTAACGGTCAAAACATATCTTTATCAGACACTTAAGTGGCTGATAAACTGTTCCGATGCGATGTTTAAGGAACTCATGCCTGAAAAATTTGTAGAGAAGCAAGAAAATGAGCGAAATCAACTATCAATCTCATTACTCATAGCAGCAACGCCGGCATAATTTTTCCACGAGCTTCAATTTCCCTACAACGCGTTTTGATTTACTACATTACCTCAAGAGTTTTGATTTACTACATTACCTCAACAGTTTTGATTTACCTACGAGCAAATGCATGAAATTCCCGCTGTTGTTTCTGAAACTTTACGGAAAACGTCCATCTGACAAGTTGAAATCATGAAATCAATCAACAATTTACGTAATGCACTAGAGGTAATAAACAATACAATAGCTTTGTTTCAATTTTTAAGTAAACTGAGCACAGAAAAATCCCATAATTATCTTCGTTCGTTTGATGAACGTTTGAAACCCACAAGATCTTAATACTTGAATCATTAAGTGAGCACTTAATTACACATAAAATTTCACATGAAACAATTGACCATCATAGTTAAGTGTAACGCTGAATAGCGCTATAGAAATGTTCATCAATAAAGCTTAAGTAGTCAAGGAAAAAATGGCGGGCAAGTCATGGGGACATAACCAAGAGGCTGAATTTTCTACAAGTTGAACGCAGAAGAGGAGATAGATCATATCTGTAGGTCGCTTATCACGGTAGTCGAGTCAATAGAGTACTTATTCATCATTCATAGTTCCAACAACGCAGTTCCAAAGTCCAAACAGTAGTCACACCAAATTGCGTTCATGTAGAACGCTAAACCCTCAGGGATATCAAGGGGGCAAAGGTTGTTCCTCGCTTGCCAGTGCTCAACAACAGGTTTGTTTGGGGTTATGTTCACAGTGATGCGGACTGGTACATACAGCTGCTTCACATCCCAGTCAAAAATCGCGCTCAGCATTCGGGTAGGCCGCAGGTGATTGCCCCCGTATTCGCGATGGTGTCCGGCCTGAACCTGGGTAGCGGTGGAGCAGCTTTAGCCCAATTTCCTGCTACACAGTTAATTGGGCATAGCGGCCCAATTTGGACCAGGTACCGCCCGCCCCGCCCAAGCCCTGATGTACGGGCCTTCACCAAGAACTACTGCGGCCAAAGCCCTGCCGTAAACTACGGACACGTGGTCTGGCGGGGCTGCCCTGCGTAGCCTCAGCGCCGTGCGGTTCTCTGTAGACGACGGAGGTCGCGTGTATTTTGCCTCAGCGAATATGCGCCGCTTTGCGCTGTCACACAAGAAAACTCGGCCAACCCTTGGATTGCTGCATCAATATTCTATATTGTGGGCCTTACTGCTGTGATTTTTAACTAGGATAGCAGTCGCTATATCTGTGATGTAGGCCACAGTCACATCTTTGTCTTCGACCCAAAAAAGAGCAGAAAACGAAGAAATGACTAAGTAAGCTGACCAAACACGTGATGGTCCACACCGTATCTCACGTGACAATGCCAATTGTGATATTCTCGGTACGGAATCTGTCACAAATTTTCCGTCTTGTTCCTGAGTTAAAAACCATAATTCAATTCTAAGCGCCAGACCATCAACCGATTCGTTTTCTAATTGAATAACTACGGTCCGCTTGAGCGATTGTGTTTGTTTGCGCTTCCGGGTAAATCAAAAAGTAAGCTCACAAAATCTCTTGTGACATGCAGAAGTACATGTTCTACTGCTACCCGTTCTCGATGTAAGATCACACACATATGCAGTGAATAACAAACACGCGCGGGCCGTGCATATCAAACAGAGCATTGGCTGGGAGGCGAAGCCTTGACATTGCAGCGGACTGATGCGTGCCAACGCTCGACTTCTGATGCCGACGAAGTACTTTTACGAGATTCTTGCAGCGCCTTGTACGTATACATGTATGTACTCGAACAAACCTCAACAACTGCGAGTCACAAATATAATTTTTATTCTTGTTAATTACTCTTGCATGAAACCGAACATGAAAAAGGGCACAATAGTAATCTATTTCGACATAGCAAAATACCAAAAATGAGGTAAATTGACCGTTATGCAAAATGCTAGGAATATATTAAGCTGCACTGTGAGCTCACACAGTGCAGCTTAATAGTCGTGTCAATAGTACTCTCACGTGAGCTTACACAGTGCACTCAAGTGAAAGTAAAATTTATTGGGTACTTTGCATGGTGTAGGCTTTCTACGTCTCCTCTCGTAAACTAATCGCACGAGTATAAATCGGGTTTAAATCAAACGGAGAGCAAATTCCTCGCTTGCTTTCCTATCAGAAAATAAGCACTATTGATCAAATTAAAAAGAGGAGAACCTCTCGCAGAGCAGAAGGCACAACTGCAGACTGCGTCTGTTCAAGTGAGAAAAGAACACACATCACTTCAAGCAAGTGCGGCAAGAGGTACTCAAGAAGAGGACTGTGCAATCGAATTTAACAAGAAAATACAACCTCAACAGAAGGCAGAGTTCAGTACACAAACTCATCAGAGGCAGGTCCGTAAGCGTAAGAAAACTCCACCTCGCAACTGGATATCGCCTAACTTAATATCATCAAACTTGGGCTTTTTCAAACAATGTTACTTAGCTGAATTACTTTTAAGGGAGACTGTGATGCTCGTCAAACGTATCGAGAAGTGCTCAGATGAACTCCTTGACTAATAGATAATTAGATGAGCGAAATGGACAGCCAAGGTCAGTCAAGTACGTTACAACGCATACATAGCGAGATAAATCAACGCAACATTTAACGCATATTAACCCTGCAGTACCTTGGTTAATTAAAATCGACCTGGAATTGAAAGGGATTTTAACGATACCTCAATAGGCGTGTACGACAGGCACTGCAGAGCTGAGGAACACTTGACTAGAGCGCGAATACGCCTTGCTGAGAAAAGTAGATTATGTGCTACTTCAGTGCCACGTTTCCACTCCCTCTGGTCAGAGCTGAACTCTATCAGAAGTACAGCAAAGTACAGTAAGTAAGTGTATATGGGAAATATGACTCAAATCTCGTTGCAAATATACGCACATACGACCGCGGCTAGTTTTTTGAGCAATGCTAACTTGAATCTTATTGCAAATACACATACAGCTTACTTTTCATAGAAAGCTTATTTAAATCGTATGGCAAATACACGATTGCAGCTAGTTTTTCGTACAAAGCTGACAGCAGTCGTACCGCAAAAATAACGGGCCTCGCAGGTTGGGTGCCACTCTATGTAGAGGCCCTCGCAGGGCCTCTACATAGAGTGGCACCCGGAACTGAAGCACCGTCTAGCAGCTACCCTCTGTCGTGTCACAGGTGTTACCAGCAACGCTTGCAGACGAATGATCACCGTTATCATGAAGAGCCGTGGCAGCAGCTGGAGGCCCCGTCTGCCGCTGTGTGAGACGCACTTGTTCACCAGAACCAAGGTCGGAGCGCGGTGTGTAACAGTGGCCATGGTTTCTTTGTGGTTGTTTACTCTAGGTACGTATGTGTGCAGGGTGGAGGTTAATGAAATGAAACAGAGGCAACTGGACTGTGTCAAATCCTCAGTGTAAATGACGTGGTGCCTTTCTTTTGAATTAATGTTATATGAATCATCATATCGGTATACATATATACATATGATGGGTAGGCACTACCAAAACGTTGGTCAGTAAATAAAAACTAATTTTTTTAGCTCTGCAACTATACCAACTATCATAATATTTAATTATCTCCATAATTTGTCATAGATGAAGAACGTTAACTCGTACATTCTGTGCGCACGATTCATCACGATCAGAGCAGAAGCTTGCTAATGCACTAACAGTTCGTCAACCCTTTGAGGGCATGCAGCACGTGGACAGCCCACCTGCGCAGTATGCATATACTGCTCAAGTACTTTTATGTGCGCAAGAATACGAGTTGTAGAAACGAAAAAATGATGTGTCCAAGTACCGCCTTTTGTGTAAATCAACATGTGCTACCATCACTACTGATTTATAATTTAATTTGGTCATACATGCGTCATACTTTGGCTATTTTGCAACAAAACCCTAACCCTCCGAGTGTTATAGGGTTGAAATGTTAGCAGTCGAAGAAAACTAGGTTATTCAATGTTTAGTTTACCAGTTAGTTTGCAGCTCCCTAGCCTCACGGAATACGGTCTCAAGACAGCAAGAAGAAGGGACCAATTAGCATGACTTTGCTGTTCCTTGTCTCTATACAACCACGCCTCTTAGATGTGAAAACGCGCTCCACTTGATCAGTGATTCCAATGAATCTCTCACAAGGGAATTCTTTTTAAGCTTATCTCAATTCACGCAGCACCGCGTGCTTCTCTCTTTCCTCTCTCTTTCCCTCGACGACCATAATCCCGGACGCGTGGTTGAAAGCGTCCGAATTAGCGAAGAAAAATTCAGATGTGACCAAAACGAGCTAAGCTCGTACACACTTGAACCTTCCCTCAAGGAGAGTGAAGCTCGGTACTGGGCCCCACTGAACCCCCCTGTCTGCACAGGCGTCACACAGGCGCGGTTTGTGTGGCACTCAATGCAAGCTCGCGTGGCAACAGCAGAGGCAGTTTCGCAAAACATGCCGAAATCAGGCAGCTAAGTTGCTGTCTCGAAAGGAAAAACACCACTTCGGATACTGTAGTGATGAATCAAAGCTTAACTTGATTTCAAATCTCCCAAGCTGTCATAAAACTCGACTGAATTACGACAACATTTAGAGACAAGAATTTCAATTCTCGTAATGCACCGACACTGTCATATTGATGTAAAAAAAGGAATAAAATTATGCAGGCTGCTCAGTACAGTCATTGAACATGCAAATAGCACATCACAGTAAAAGGGCGCAACAAACTGCCTAATAATCAGAAACTAGAGGAGCATCATGACTGCAAAGGCCCTCGATGTGCTACCAAAGCAAATCATTTCAGCAATGCACAATTCTTTATGTGTTACACCAAAACGTGAAATTCCTCACAGTTACGGCAGTCACACAGAACCTACTGAGAAACATCCACCGACACTCATTTATGCGATAAGAAGTGTACTTTAAAGAGATAAGGACCAGTATGCAGTAACTACATAGATCCCAAGGACTGATTATTTTGCCAAACAACCGCCATAAACGTTAACCATCAACCTGGGTATTAAGCTGCAATCTCCAGTCACGAACTATACTATTCTATACGCGAATTTTATCTCAAATAATAAAGTTTATAAACATTAGGGTCATTAATTACATTCATTAGACAATTTTTAACACAGTATCCTTATTTGTTGAGAACACAGCAAGCAATTAGATTATGATGCTTGACACAACCACTGGTTTTCAATTTAAGCACTAGGACTCTCCAAGTAAATCATTTCTATTCGCAATCTAGTTTGCTCAGTTTAGTATCTTAAACTTACTCCATAGATTAAAAATAAATATGTCAGTCACTGCACAAAAAAGCAATTAATTGAAAAATTGTACTTAAATTAACATACACAATAAGCACCAGTAAATATAATTTCCTGGGAACTTTCTCATGTACAAAAGCTACATTTGTCTACTGTTGTTACCCCAATTTTATCAGATTCAAAATCTCCACATTTTTGTGGTGTGGAGAATAATTTTTGCAGTGCAAACTTCTCTTCTATCAAAGAAAGAACTCACCTTAAAAAGCAAAAAGTAAAATGCATAAAAAGATACAAAAAGCCTCAAATTTAAATACCCTTCACAATATGTTGACCATGAAGAAAAATTGAAAATAACAATAAAAAAGCAAATCTAAGGCTACTTGATAAAGATATTCAGAGAGTTCAGCACTACTGATAGAGTAATGGGTTACCATGAAAATTTATAGAATATCTTCAGGAGCTCATGAAGTAGTAATGCTATTTCAATTAAAGAAAAGCCCTTAAAAAAAATGCGTATTAAACTTAAACTTCCCCAAGAAGGACAGAAAACTTCAATTTCGTCAATCACAGCTCCTATTTTGAAACCCTAATGCTGGCTACCAATCACAAAACTATTTTTGATAAAGAGCTGAAAATAAGGCAGGGGCACTGGTGAAGTACTTAGCTAATAGTGTTTATTTACTTACAACATTTTCTGGAAGCTTGTGGCCAGGCAGGTATTTCACATTTTCATGATCAGTGTTGATAATTTCTGTGAGTTTGCGACCGTTTACGTCTTCTTCGTATACGTACATCCGCACCTCATTTGAAAAGTTTTCTAATTGCTTCACATTGCCTCCCACAATCTTTGCAATGGCTGAACCCCTGTTCAAGAAATATTAATTATAAACAAACAGGTTATGAAAAATGACTTGCTATAGAGCTGCTAACAATTATATGTACATAATTCTAAAAAAATTGCAAAAAAATTCTACACACTTACAGGAAAATTATCTTGATTAAAGCTTCCATCACATTTTTAAATTTTATTTCTTACAGTGTGAAAACTGCATTAACATGTGAATAGTTTGAAGTGAAAAAAAACATAACAAACATATAAAATAGTTTAGTACTTAAACTCTACACTTGAATACCTGCCTAGTAAGATATTATTTCATTCAAATGTAGACTTGAATCTTCCACAGTTTAGTTTAAGCAGAGAGTTAGTATTAGTAAATTGCATATTACAAAAGATTTTAGTCAATGCATCAGCAACACCACCAAACTCCTCATTCTTACATGTGCTAAGGAAGTTTAGCTAACACAGGGAAAATGCATAAAAAACATTAAGAACTTAGTACACACTAACAAATGTTGTAAGGAAGTGTATTACATTAGCCATTAGATGTGGCTCACTTTTGAAGACACCCCTTACACTGGGCATCTCAAAGGTCATGTTTCATATCAAATATATATATATGAAATAATGACATGGTTCTGGTACATGAAAAAAATTTCCTTAACCCTTAACCAAACAAATGTTTCTAGCAATAAGGCTGTACTTAGTTTCACCTGAAAAAATAGCTTCAGGCTTTGGCACACATGCAATTAAGCTGAATTTAGGTTAGCATAAAATACTAATAGCATCCTTATGAGAGTAAAATTTTTAATTCATATAGATGGTAAAGGGCTTCAGAAGTTAAAACTTGAAAGTCATTTTATGTTTTAAAATATTACGTAAATTAAGTCTCTATCCATTTTTGCAACTGCTGAGAGATACCTTGGGTACCTCAGAAAGAATGTCTTATAAAGGAATATTTTCAACTATATAATATATTACTCCAAAAGAAAAAATGATGAGGACTGAGTACATATGTAGTACATATACATTGCACATAATTATACAGTACATATGTACCACATAGAATTGTACTGCCATTGATTTTCAAAGACAGCATACCTATATAAGTAAAACTATGAGTCACTTCAGAAAAATATTGTTATACAATTTGAACTTATCTTGAATCTCAAATTGAAGTTTAACAAGTTTCTTCAACCAATTGAGGTTTGATCTGCATTCTAAAACATTGAATACCTGGTGAATTCATTCTACAATTTCAGAATTATAAATTTTGTTTCAAAATTACCTTCTGAATTTATTAAAGATATTAGAAATTATTTTATGCAACAAAATTGAACCCCATTTTATTGATATATAAATACAGATTGCAATGATTATAGTGTCAAGGTTAAACCATTTTTTCCTATCTTCATTTGGATAACAGCAGCTTAAAAAGTAAATGTTCACATAAATCAATTCAGTTTTAGTAGTAGTAAGTTTAATACAACAGCCCACTACCAAAACTTGCACAAAAGAACAAAAAAAATAATTTTTCATTGAATTTAAATCATGAAACTTCAACTTCTATTACTTTTATCACCAAATAATAGAATCCTCAATCAAGCCAACTCTCACTGCTTACCTCAACAAGCAATATGAGAGATATAAAAGAAAACCACATTAAACAGTTATTCATTGAAATAGTATATATCTTTCACACATAAAATGTATACATTAAAGTAAGGTAGGAGAGTAACCAAGTTCTGAACACACAAATATCATTCCATCTATAATGCAAAACAATTTCACAAAAGCATCACTAATACGTACACTAACGAGTTATAGCCAACGACGTGCGCTATTTTAATCAAAAGTTTTTACCAACTATCAATTACTAAATAAACTGACCCAATATCTTCAACACATTATGACACTCTCTTACCAATTTCCTGAACCAACGATGCAAATTGATTTCGGTGAGCTCATGATTCCAAAATTTGTTGCAGTTGAAAAACTCGAACGAATGGAGCCACGTACTGACGAGAAGCACACAACACTACCAACCTCCGCAGCAGTAGAAGTGACACTGTGGTGCCGCGAGGCTTGCGATGTAAACATTGGTCTAATCTTCATCAGCAGCTGATAACGGCTACTACATTTTCCCTTAACAGATAACATGATTTGACTTAGATATCCCACAGCCATTAACACACGCCAATAAAACAATTGATTAGTGTACAGATGAACTATTCTTTTACAAGGACGTCAAATGTCACCAGGAGGTAGCTCAATAATAAGTAGCAGACGATTACTTACGGAAAACTGTCCTACACTAAACTGTACGTCCGCTACAAGGACTTTTAATCGGCTTCAAAGTTTCCTTCCTAGAATATATAAAAAAAATTTCTAACCTCTAGTCTAATTTCTTTTTCAGCTTAAAGTGAACCTTTATTGTTCTAGATTACTTGAAAAATAGTGAAATATTCTGCACATTTTTTGAAACTAATTGATTTTTATCGTAAAAAGCAGAGTGATAAAGTACTATGTATTTAGCATCCTTTTCAAAACTATGTTGATTGACTGTCATGTAAAATTAATAACTGGAAAGATCTATCTGACGACGTTACGTTTCAATCAATACACGTGCATTACCAGCGTTACTGTATTTTGCTTATCTGAAGTATCACGAAAGATATTATCATGTAAAAGAAAATACTCATGAATATATGTATAAATTTATTTTGCAGTCTTCAGAGGGATACATTATTTTCTTTACAATTATCTTTAAGTTTCTTTGTCTTTATGCACTACGACAAGCATTTATGTAGATAAAATCGTGGATTATTAAAGGCATAGTGTATACTGCTCTATCTTTCCATTATGAAATCAAATAAAAATTAATGAACTGAGAGTTTCATGATCACTGAAGCTTAGGTTAACAAAATATGATGATGCGTGATGATCATAAATTTTGACAAACAGCAGCTATGACTGAAAATAGAAGGTATACATAATTCTCATTTACTAGATGAAAAGATACTGCTCAATTATTTCAGTCAACTACCGTTGCCTCATTGTGAGATACGCGGCTAAAGGAGTTTTCATAAGATCAGTCAAAATCTGAAGACAGTGTAGAAGACATCCAAATATGGGCATCTAACGCTTATTCTGCTCTCAATTCGGGAGTCAGGTCCGACGTCAAGAGGCTGTACAAAGCATCCACAGCTAAGGGAATAAGGGAATAAATCGACGTGTAATTACGGACGTGAGGCTCAACCTTTCTTTCGCACAGAAAGCACTCAGTGACCGTATAGGAACCAACTTTAGACAACTTGATCTAACGCCAGATATCAGACTTCTTTTAGATTTTTGTTGATGTCCAAATGAAAATGAGATAAAATCGAGAAATCATGCTATGAAATGTTTTTTTTTGGTTTGTTGCTCTAATATAGTCACGTAAAAGACGTTGTAAATCGTTAAATTCTAAGCTCAACAGTCCTCGATATATTGCATAGACCGAAAACCTAATCGAGTTCCGGAACAAAAGTTTTCCTTTCCTAGCAGAAAATTTCGGAGTAGACTCTTCAAAGTTTGTTTTCTGAACTCTAATCTACAGAGCAGGGTTTCTCTTCTCAGAGAGAACTTAAGCAAAAATTGATATGCATAGTACGGCAAAAATTGACGTCGATTAAAGCTACCTAACCCGTTACAGACTTAGTTGTTCCGAGTTACCGTTCTCTGTTAGCGAAGGGCTGCAGGTCTGTATTACCATGCCTATCTGCTGATCAGACCTACCGTACACTTTGCCCAATCTAATGGTCATCTGACCATAAATAATTGGTGGCAGGCTCCGCCAAGGTATACCCAAATAAACATACACGCTTGTCTGCTACATCTTCGAAGGTAAGCAGACTTTGTGGTCCAGCGATACCTTTCGTCTGATTGCTCCACCTCTTTTCTTGAGCATCCACTAGCCTTCGCGTGTGGAAGTTTCTTAACTTTCCTAATTTCTATTGGTAAGATATTTATAAATTGATTCAGGAATTTTAGCTAGTTTTAATAATTTATGCTTGTTACAATCGTTCGTTGCATTTGCAATGTATGAAACGTTCTCGTCCATGCGCAAATATACTGAATTTCAAAAGCGCTGTGAAAATGGATCATTTTCATGCTACAGTTCACGGCTGCTAAGCCAACTTTCTTCCGAAAAACATGACATTTGGAATCCAAGAAAAGTTCAATATATGAGAGGAAATACAGCCTACAGCAAAAAAATGTTTCCTATTTTAATCACTGACTCTTTACGCATTGAGGTCACCTGCAAAATAGTTTTATTTCTCAACTTCCGAGTTTGCAGCACAGAGAAAAGGTCTATTCGTGAACGAGATTGATTTGTTCGTAGTTAGGAAATAAGATCTGATTGTGGTGCGCGCAGCAAGTAAAACTGCATAAACGGGAAAACTAAATGATTTACTGCATCACTTTGAGCAGTAACTCACCGAAAAACTCTTCCTTCGTGTCAATGAATGACACACTCTAGTTGAGGATCCCATCTTTCCTCGGGTACCGAAAATAATGCGCGTTCATCTGCAAAAAACAAACTGCCATTATTAGAGAAAATTTACGAAAAGCGGCAGGATGTCTTAGACCATTTGGACCCGAAAATACGGTGAAAATAGGCACTGCTCGGGCACGACGACTAAATGCCCTAATCCTCACTTTTTCATTTTGAATAATGCATAGCTACACATTTTTATAATATTAAGTCGGTTGAATCAGAGTTTCTGAATGAACCAATTACCATCAATGAAGAACATTTGAACTCAACGTTCCATTCCAAATACAGCGTCCGGGTCACTGTTCAATACCATCGCATACGTTCTCGGTTCAAATTTAAATTTGGAAGGAAAAGGTAAACTACTTCTTGATTTCTTAGATTTATTTTCTTCAGCAGATATACAAACGACAGGGCACCTTCGACGAAAAGTTCTACCTAACTCGGTCGCTAAAAAATCGAGTCTCAATAAGAAATTCACCCAGAATTTTTTTGGATGAAAACATGCGCCTCAGAACTGCTATACCTCAAGATAAGAAATTGTCGACAATGAGTTAAAGACGTTTGATTTTTCCTAGTGATACAAGAGCAATAATTCAAAATACGTAGAGCTGTTTCTGATGTAACCCCACAACAGATTTTTCGCGTACGAAAGAGAGTTCATGGACACTAGCATGAATGTGAAAACATAACAATTCCGTGACTTTGATTTATGAGGACTGGTTTGTACAGATAATTCAGTAATTTTTTACGCACGATGAGATCAGAAGACGCATGATTTTTATGATTCCACCACGCCAGAGGCTTTAAAAAGTCTGAAAGAGATCAAAAACTGAAATGTAAAGTATCGGTACGAATGGAATGAAAGAAATGACGCAAAGGAAGTGTAGATCATAAAGAAAACATAAAAACCTACACGTACGAGGAGGTGAAACGTGGTGTAATAAAAATCGCTGCTACAGGCGGCAGTTTAGTACAAAGGGAACCAAAAAAATGTACTCGCTCTTTGTAATTCAATTCCATCGAAACAAAAGACCCGCGCATGCGCACAAACTGCCTGCCAGTGTCACCTACAAACGGCTAATTTAATAGTTAAACTACATTAACGCATGAGATTAGCAAGTTTAATTATTTTTTTCATTTTGAAGATATTGAATTACAACTGTGGGTACATACTTTTGGACCCTTCTGTAGATGTATGCTAACAAGTTTAAATTAACTGTAGACTCCAGAAGTAAGTTACTGAGCTACGAGTAAACAACTTCGTACAGGGAAAAAGTAGGTTTACAACCAAGGCATCACGAATACTACTGAAGTAATATAACTTTGGTTTCAAAAACCTATTCCGCGCGACGAAAAAGGCATCGTCGCTGTGAAGCTCACAAACAGGTTCACCAGCCCCACACATTTACGGTTTGTCCTGAACAGAGACATCCGGTTCGTAAAAAATTGAAATAAAAGGATTAAATTTGAACTGAAATAGCTCACGTGAAGATCGCACCTAAACATGAGACCGCCAGACTTAGTATCGAAAAAAAATAAGAAGAAATGCAGATATGTACGTGCAAACGAATGAGTCGCAGGAATGGTACACTGGTCATATTTCCGAGAAACACTGCTGTTGCAAATTGGTAAAACGTGGTCTGCGTTTAACAACAGATTTGAACCCACAACAGATTTGAGCTCACAACAGGTTTGAGCACATAACAGATTTGAGCTCACAACAGATTTGGACCCACAGCAGATTTGGACCCACAGCAGATTTGGACCTATAGCAGATTTGGACCCACAACAGATTTGGACCCGCAACATATTTGAACCCGCAACAGATTTAACCCCACAACAGATTTAAAAAAAGAACAGATCTTAACAACAGTAGCTGCTCCATGAGTGGGGAAGTTGCGACAAAGTTCTTTTCTACTGAAAACAGCGGAGCGGTCAGCACGTGTGTACAGTAGAGCGCCCTAGACACTGACTATTGGAGCCGTCCGGAAATCACGCATTTCGGCTAAGTCGCTCCAATGGCGAGCCAAAGGAATGAGATTTATTCATTTCAATTATAAACGTAGATTTTGTTTTCTCATTTCATTTAGTGTACAAATACCTCATTTAATGTTCAAATACAATGACATGTTTAAAAAACTTGGAAAGGTAAAATAAAGCTGTATTTCAAATAAATACTCGCGTGCATACTATTCATGCTTCTCAAGATCGAATGAAATTAAAAACTAGCGATCAGGAGAAAGAAAAATGAGTATTATTAATTACAAACATATTTTTCTGTATTTATTTGCACAAAATTCAACCGAGAATGCATTTAAAACAACAGGAGAAAGTCTTTCTATTTAAAATTCCAGTTACGCTGTGAACCGTGTACTCTGTTCCGTACCTCAGTAGCTCAACTGCGCTCGCTTCAGGATCACTGTAAACAATACGAGGGAACCAAAGGTCGAAAAAGATGCACGGAAGCTACAGGATTTTAATTTTCATGTTCCGCTATAAATTCGAAGATGAAAGAATTGTTCTATGCCCCAACACGGCCATTGCAGTCGTGAACCTTACCTTTATTAAAAAACTGAACATGTTGAATAGACTTCGACGAAAGGGAGTTGGATTCATCACACATAAATAAATATAATTGAACGATATATCCATCATCGGTCGCGTAAGTCAATTATCAGTCGCGTAAGTCCATCATCGGTTGCGTAAGTCCATCATCGGTCGCGTAAGTCCATCATCGGTCGCGTAAGTTCATCATCGGTCGCGTAAGTTCATCATCGGTCGCGTAAGTCCATCAACGGTCGCGTAAGTCCATCAACGGTCGCCTAAGTCTGATAAGATTGTACTCAAATTTGTAAAAGATAACGGATATGTAAATTTAACATGATTTCACATTGCAGTTTACGAAACAACTCGGTCGACATGTAAGAAAAGATAGGCAATTCAAAAGCAAATAGTTCGCTATGTAAAATATTTGAATTCACACCATCTCAGATTCGCTTTCCGGTGTTCTCACTGAGTGAAAACTACGTTTGAATACGCGTGTAGTTGAATATGAAACTACTTGTCGGAATTACGCCCTAGAAGTCATAGAACTTATTTGGGCCCACGAGTAGCTACATATATAAAAAATATCATTGTAATAGTTTAAGAAATCTCTAGTTGTAATCGTTTTTTAACTGATGGAATGGAATTGTCTAAAATAGTTCACATTGTTTGACTACACAAAATAAAATACGGCTGGTTCATAAGTCTCCCTCGAAGCCATCAGCTCGCGCAAAGTTATCCTCCTTGACAGAAAACTGGAAATTTGCAACAAATTTTCATCGGTCGATGAAAGAATTATTCATTTGAGAATTTCGATGTGTTGTATTATGGTGGAATGTACGAATATTTTATTCCTGTAGCGAAAAAAATTATATTTATGAATTCACGATTGTTGATGAGATAATGACGGCATGATGTATGAGAGGTCAGCGCTGCCTGCTACACAAGTGGGCCAGTTTCTCCTGGTGACTGGAGGCTGCTGCTGATGGGTGAGAGTCGACCAATGATTTTAGGCCCAAAGAAAATTAATTTTACCGCCAGTGGCTCGATGGCCAGTAACAAAACAGTCAGTTATGCGATATTCATTAAGTCTCTTCTCAATACTCATTAAGAATTGGAGTATTACGTACGCGGCAGTTGGTATATTCGCCCTCAGTAGTGACCTTTAAAAGCTACAATTTCACTTTGCAGAACAAACGAAAGGCAAGGTTAGGTAACAGATGAAACTTTCAAAAATTTCAGAATGTACACAGAGTTTGATTAGCTTCTCACCGGCTTGGTGGTCGCTGCCTATCCAATACACTTTACAAAGAAGGGGACGAGTAACATCTCTAAAATCCTAAGAATTTCAATCATTCTTTTGTGTCATCCCTAATATGAAATGCCCACTTCTTTCGTCACTGCGACGAAGGTTTGCTCAGAGTCAATTAGACTATTTCTTTACGAGCACGAATAGCCGTGGACCCTACAGACAGGAGGAAATTATCGTCGTGAAAGGAGTGAAAAGAACTTGAACATCATTCCCCAAAGGTAATTGCAAAAAATACTGGTTAGGAATTTCACAATCCGCACATGAACAAAGTACATGATTGCACACAAGTAAAGACATTTGTAAGAACAAATAAACGGCCATTGCAATATTTCTGTAAGATTTAATTTCCATGAGATTCATGCAGAGAAATATCCCAAATTGGGGTAAAAAGGTATTTTAGTCGACCAGCATTACTAGGGCCGTCACAGAAGTTATGTCAAGGACAGCCCATTAGGCAGTCAAGAATACCTTCGGCTGAAGTGGCGACATCTGAAGCCTAGATGATCATGTCGTATGAGGTATGGAGCTAAATGGATACTGATCAAAAATGTTTGCAAGAGCCGTAAGTGCGTTTTAGTGATACTAAGTTAACTGTCTAGAGCCAGCTAGATTAGATAAAATCTTGAAGAAGTAACTAATACTCTGCTATAAAAGTTTTACAATATAACAGGGAAGAGATTGCAAACACTAACAGTTAGATAGTCTTCTTTTAACCTTTGTATTTGCCAATTTATAAGGCGAGGGAGCTCAGTCTACAGGATTACCGATATTTGAATTGTACACCTAGTCGCTACACCACGGCTTTCAAGTCGACCTTATTGCTCACACTTGACTCGCTGGATAAGAGCAAAACCCTCTGTTTCAAGTCGAGGAATGAATGAATTATCATGGAAGATTTTACCTCTCTAAGAACCCCGCCACATCGGCACTGCGGCCATTTGGGCGAGAAGAAATACTCTCTTGTGAACGCATGAAGAGTGGAGGGAACAGAAGAAAAAGTAACGTAATGACGACGTCAAATTCGTCACTCTCTGAAGAAGTATTCTTAATTTGGCTGTTGGCAGGTTTTGTCCGAGACATTCTTACCCTCACGCCCCAAAGTACACTGGTAAGAACAAACAGATCTAGCCCTTCCATAATTGGAAATAGCGGGAATCCCACCTCTCTGCAATGAGACCTACTCCTCGATGGTGTGCCTGAAAATAGTCGTGTCAGCCATTGCCAGTCGATGTACACAAGAACACAAGATATGAAAAATATTCACGACCTCAATTAATCAAAAACTAAACACTGCTGCCTAGAGCTAATGGAGCACGCTGAGAGCCTGTCTCCCAATTCGGAAAATGGAAAGTTCATCCCAGTAGCCAGAAACAGAGAATCTCGAGCAACATCAAAAGGTAACCACATGATTTTTACAAGCTGTGGTTCGTTGAGACACTTTTTTAGAGCATCTGGGAGACACATTTGGATCTATTAGTTGTTAAGTACAAATGTAAATTCAAAGGACGCCCTATTTATTTTTCGGCGAGTTTTGCCCAAGACGTTATCAGGGAATGTAATCTGGAAGTTAAGCTCTTCCCTCAGCAGTGAGGTTCCTTCAAAAAAGTTAAAGGTAATTATAACTCAACGTTAGCAAAATATTAAGAGTTAGAGTTAATGTCACGTAGAAAAGTAAGATTTCAAAACGCAGATTAAGATATAATAGAAGATCACAAGCAGTTTTGAGCTACAAATAGAGATGCTAGACTTAAGGTATTCATAAATAATAATATTCAATTTGGGTACAAATTTCCCTTCGGTTATCATTAAATCTATTCAGCATAATTCACCGAGGTTCAACAGGATAAGGTCTAATGACGACATCCCTTCCCTCCTTCGTAAATTGTCTCTACCTTTCCTCCTTCATAATTTGTCACTACCTTTTGCCTTTCATAATTTTTCTCTACCTTTCCTGCTTCACAATTCGTCACTAACGAGAGTGATCTAAGACTGAAAAATCGATGAGTATGAAGACGACAAAAAGCTATAAAACTTGCCTATGTATTAATGCGAAGGGAAGATAAAATATGTAAGCCTAGTCATTATTGCTCCCTTTGAAATACAAGAAGTGCTGTCGAGTCGCCAGGAAGCCATCAGAAGCAAGGGCATCGTCCCAGGGGCATCGTCCCAGGGGCGTCGTCCCAGAGTCGCCACTCCGTCCGGTACGCATGGGCCCGTAAGCAGTAAGGAGTGTGTTTAATTAACCTCTTCTCCGCGAGGTATTTTTTTTGTCCAAATTAGTATTTCTAAACCTAGGGGAACGTAAATGACCAAATTTTCGATTTAGAATAAAATGATATAAAATATCATAAAATGGCATTGAATGGTATAAGATATCATAAAATGGCACAAAATGTCATAAAATATCAAAATCTCATACAATGTCATAAAATAAGCTCACGCGCCCTTCCCTGCCCTCTCTCGGTATAGACGGACCATTTTCCGCGAATACACGTACGTCTAGAAAAAATGATAAAAATCATCTGAATATATGATGGGCATGGTTTTCAAAAAATTTGCCGGAGAAGGGGGTTAAACGACAACAAAATACAATCGACGATTTAGAAGAGTATGGAAAAGCTCAACCGAACGTAAATGAATAAGTGATGTTAGAATTACTCGATTCTTCCAACCTCGAATACCTTCCATTTAAACTTGATTATTACGACATACCTAGTAATTTTTTATCGTTAACAATTTTAATTGGTGTATTAAATGCCCTATACGTTATAACAAATTCACTTTCAGTTAAAAAAACAACGAAAAAATGCTTTAACTCACACAAGTGGGACTTAACCCTGCCTTTGACTAACTACATTGATCATTAGACCTCATTTCACCGTAATTAATCCGGGACCAAAATTCGAGAGGATCGGGCCGAACCCAAATGCCAGGCGGATCGTTAGATGAAGTGAAACGACTCACCCAGTCCAGCACACCGACGCTGAACAAAAGACTATTGAAAGGTGCCTCGCTGACGCACCATGGGGACTGAACAGAGGGGCCACCGAGCTCTTGAAGGATGGCTGCTACCAAAAATAAACGTAGGAAAGCAAGGGAATTTGTCTATGGGAATAGCGCATTAATATTCTTTCATCTCACACTCATTTGAAGGATGATTTTTGAATACAGGAAACGCAGACCGAATACAAATGCGAACCATTATCCCGTCTCGGGTAACTGGTTAGAAAAGTGACCGGCAAATGACCGGAAAAGCTCTAAACGGCGAATATATATCGCGTGAAATTTCAGGGAACGAAGAATAAGGTGCGGGAAACGAGCTTGTGGCTTCCGTCAGTGTACGCCAATGCAAGGATTTTTCTACAAACGCTTTCTATGCTACTAGACTGCGATGAAAGTTTTTACAAGGAATAGGAAGACAAAATAGTCGTGGTTGGTGACTGGGCAGACGCGGAGTGCAGTTCTGAGATCCTCGAAGTAATGACTTCTGTCCCATCGTAAACGGCGCGTCAACTCTGCGTTCTTAAAAAAAAGTACAGACTCGCTACCGTAAAAAATTTTTCCCGCCATCATCATAGTGCGCATGAATTATTGGCTACACATTCTATCTAGTAATCGAGAGAAAGAAAGAGAAGAATAACAACTCGGAGGCCTAACTCCGCCTAAACAACTATAGAAACAATACAAACAGATCCCTCCCCCAAACACTGCAGCGCAAGTCGGACTTTCGTTGCAGTCGTAGGAGTAACATCCGAGGTGAAGCTAAAGTACTTAAGGTTGGGTCTTGACAGTCACTTCTTCTGGGTTTCTACTTCTTGGTGCTCCCCAAAGTGCGGCATCAGCCTCTCACGAGCGACGCATCGTAGCGGTGCTAGAAGGCGCCGAGTGCTATATTTATTGTCATGTTCAGCTGCCAAATGAACGTCATGTTTGAAGTTTGTGAATGAAAAAAAAGATCATATCCTAATGCAAAATTTCCTTTTCTTTGCAGTACGGTGCTGGGTTAGAACCGATATGTCCTGCGTGAGGCGTAGAAAGCCATTTCAGAACCCATCGCAGAAGACAATTTCACTCCAACACCACGTCCTCTAGCACAGCCCCCTTTTGTGGCCACTGTGATGCTATTGAAGCTCGTCGGCATCACAGTGAACACGGTGAGGATGGCTAGGGAAGTGGGGAATGGAAGCGATGATGATACTAAGTACAGAAATATTCTACTTATGATGCCTCGACTTCTGTTCTTTCAATTCTGTGGTCGAAAGTGCGAGTATCAATCTACCAACAAATTCTACGTTTTTCAAGTTTACCGGAATCAATCCCTCATGGTTAAAAATATTCCGGTATATTTTCCAGGACACGTAAAACAACTTTAATTTTTAAGTTGAAAAATTATTAGTCAGGGTTGTGGATCTACAATTTGGCACAAATCATTCACAGAGCGGAACAACATCTTTTTTTGCAGTATCAAGTTAAGATAAATAGAGAAGAACTTCTGAAAATTAACGACTGCTTTACTTTTCAACGTAGCTTCGCGTGAAGTAACCAAGGTAAATTTGCTGGACCAAGGTAAAGTCGAGTGACAGAGGTAAATCGAGTGACCCAAGGTAAAGTAACCCAAAATTATATTACAGTGTAATTCGGAAGAGCTTCTGACGCAAATGACGGTATCGAGAGCTTGAAAAATAAATCTTTCTTTTTGAATTTTCAACCCTTGAAAGAACTCTAAGAACAGTGCTTTAGCGGTTTTAGTTATGCTTAGATTACTAGTTAGTTCGACGTTTTCAATCCTCGTGAAATGGAACCCAAAGCAAACGAAGGAGAGAGACCATTTATTATAAATTATAGAAAAAGGGAAATCTACGGACAAGGTGTGTTTACAAACAGAATCCCTTGCGTCTTCAGACAGCAAGTTATGAATGGAGAGGAAGAAAATACAAAGAAGAGACACCGAGGAAGGAGTCAAAATTAAAAAAAAACAAAGTAGGCACGAAAGAAAGAAATCCCAAAGTCATCTTTATAGCTGAGGTAACCTTCGAGTGCCCAGTTCGGGATATGCTGGAAGACAAGTCTGAGAAGTTCACGCCGCGATTCAGAGAGCCAATTGTACTCACATTTCAAAAGTAGAACGTTTGAAATAAAAGTCCCAAAAATTTTGTCTCCAAACGACAGGAGAAGAATGGCTTTAATCGGAGGCTATTGTCAAACTAGAAACTATCAAAATGGTCACATAATGGGAAACAAAATTCATACCTATGAACAGCACCGATTTAAGAGTTTCAGCTCGTGTTCACTATGGGTTTTCCTGTGAAACCCTACACCAGGCTAACCCACTTGGACCCGCCCACACGACACCACAACACTGACCCCAGGTGCGGATCTCGCTGTTGAATTTTCGCCAGGTGGAAAATATTGCGCAGCCCGGAATGAAATTTACGTTTGATAACATCAGAAGTTGATACGAATTCCGATGATCATCATTAACCGTTCCTGTGAATTTTGCAACGTTCAGAAAAGCCTTCGTTATTCTCAAAATCCACTAGGTAATCTATGGTAGATCATTTTAAGAAGTTTCATTGTTACGTAGATTGAAAGAGCAACTGGGAAGAAATATTTACCCAAATAACAAAGTCAAAAGCTCGTGACCTCGATTTTGATTTCTTACGCCGCCCATGACGTAATTAGGAATGAGTCCTTGAGCATCTAGATTCGTGAATTTTCTCTTATCTAATTCCTTTCGTGGGTAAATAAATGGTAACCCACACGCAAAAAGAAGAAATATAAAAGCTTTTTGTATTATTACATAGTATAGACTATAGGCTGCGACTGCATTACACTAGGACTTCTCCTGATGTGCTGTGGTAACCAGCTCTGACTGGCCAAGCCCATTGAAGCGATAGTGCCATTCTAAAAGATCTTCACAACATAAAAAAATCTTCGTCGTTCCCGCACGTTTGGAAGCAGATTTCTTGCCCTAACTGCACAGTGTGGAAATACCCCATACATATAACCACGCTACTTTTTGGCACTTTAGTATTCTCGATCTACAGTTCTACACGCATACCGACTCCAGCAAAGTATACATTTTCAGTCTACACACGCATTCTCCACAACGTCTACAATAAGGGCAACAACGTGTACGTCTTTCAGGCAAAAAATCAACCATCCTCTGTTCACGGTATTACATCACACGGCGAGAAATCATAGAAATGTTTATTTCTCAAACGGATGAGCAACAACGAGGAACCTGTCCGCACTGAACACAGCACTTTGAGGAGCACCCACTAAACTAATTCTAATATTTTATAAAGAAAATGTTAATTATTTTTTTACACTGAGCTGTTACGGTAGAGATAAGTCGCATGAATTAACACCTTTTCGTTCTTAGATAGCTTTTCTCCGAACAGCGAGTTGGAAACACTAGACCCTGTTTTGTGATAGCTATTATTACCGAGGAGCGAATATTTCTGTGAGGAGAGTTTATCACGAAGCACATTTCCTCGAACGTGCTTAGCACTCAAAGTTCCTTCGTCACCAGCCCCGACGTGTTGAGTTGGGAAGCCTAGCATGGCACCAGACTTTGTCCTCTTGTACTCGTATTTTGACATGGATTGACCCGTGAGCAATAGATCTAATCTGTTCCTGCTGGAGGACGAGTGACGTCGTTTCCTGCCTCCTGACGAAGAGGCCGACGTTCTCACAACGTTCCGAGGGGATAATGACGTCACGTCTAGCAGAGTGGCGTTCGACGCGACGTCGGTGTCAGGAGACGGCGACGTCGACGCGTTCTCGGACGTTGGATCTGCCTGCCACTTCTGCAAGATCTCTTCGTTCTCCTTCCGCACTGTGGACAATAAGAAAAATTAGGTCACATATTAAGGAAAAAGAACAGTGAACACAAAATGGGGTTCAACGGAAAGTGCTAACATATGAAGACGGTGCCTCACAGAAATGCACCTCCCTCTTTAAGATATCGCAAATTCGCCGAATATTAAGCAATAGTGATAGAAGGAAGGTATCACAAATACAGCACACTGACTGACGTGTGCATTTAAAGAGACTAAGTGAGCTAAAATAGGCTAAACATTAGGTGAATTATGGATCTTCAATGCACAGTGAGCCTCACAACCCAGAGAGGCACCTTGTACATGACGGATGAGGACATAACATATTCGAAGAAGTCGTGGCAAGCATATAAATGGAAGATGAAACGATTGGAGAATGAAGGAGGTAGGAATAAGATAATCAAGAGATTTGAGATGAATCGAATATCAGAATTTTGTAGCTAAATCAAGGTGAGGACACCTCAAAACTGACACTGTAAATGCGATGTTATTCTACAATCCTCAGAACAGGTCGTTAGGAGCCCACGGCGGGAAAGATAACCAATGAAGTTAAATTGCTTAACATCGTACGCTTTGGCACCAACTAATCGATTAGTTAAAATGACAGAGTTTAAATTGAAACAACAAAAAATACTTCTGAATGATCCATTCGTTACTTTCAAACTATGAACTCTCCTTCCTTGAAATTACGAAAACATTTTCCCGAATACAGTTGCCTTTCTTTATTCCGCATTTTTTATCGTTTGCATGAAAAATGGAGCAAGTTAAATGTCAGAGGCATGAAGCAGATTTGGTCTCACGTGTCCAACATTCGCACATGTCAAAAAATGCGGAAGCGCTACGCGTCGGTAACAGGAAATGGTGACAATTTTTCGTTTGGCTTGGGAGAAGAAAAACCATCGCATGGGCATCATCTCGTATCACATGAATGGAGAAAGCTCCGTCTAACCTTTTCATCGGAGCATCTATAATTCATCTATCTGTACAATACTAAAACACAGTATATACTAAAACTCGGATAATTTTTCTTTCGTGCATGTTTGCTTGTTTATTTATTAGAATAAGGGACGCCCAGGATCCATGTTGTAGGTTAAGATTCGTAAACATCCACTGGGTTTTAAACTTATTACCCAAGCTTCCGCGCGCTTAAGCAGCGTGCGTTTTCAAGGGAAGAATCAACGAAAATTTTGGGCCTATGACATGCTGCGCCTCAGCTTGCTTGTTTGTAACCGCACGCACTCAGTAGTAACAACATAGGGCTGAAATTCAAGCTTCACCTCACTAGAATTCAAAGGCTTTTCCGCCGTATCATGGTTACGGTTCATTGGGGCTAAAGCGAATAAATAATTTCACTTGCCTTTTAATATTGCTAAAGAAAAATCATTCGATAGAGCTCCAGTTTTTTCTTCGTTTTGCTCAGCATCTTTAGCGAGCTCACAGCTTTTGGATTGAAAAAAAAATTCCTGCCCAACATCACCGAGCTCCCGCCAGGGCCAAAAAATGTCTAAAAAATTCATCAAGACAAAAAATGAACAAATAATCTTCAAGTAGGGAGGACGGACTGTCGAGAAGCATTTTGAAATGAATCATTGTAAGCGCGAGCCTCAGTTTAATAGGCCAATGACGTCAACTGCATCCCACTGGTTTGGTTCAAAAGAGTTGAGCTGATAAAGAAAACGGAAGACCTCGGACCACGGAGACGGAATACGCGATAGTGAACCTCAAATGTAAGCAAGGGCTCAGACCTTTCGGATTTGAGGAGCTTGAGCAACTTCGAAACACTAAGAGAATAAGCGGGCAGCCGAGAACTAGAAATAAATTGTCGGTAGAAATGCCTAAGCGCGTACTGGGCAGTGTAGAAAATCATCCTTAAGAAAAGTTGAACAAGCAGCAAGAATTGGAGTCCCAGTGCCATAGAGACAACCCAACGGGCTTAGTTATCTATAATTTTGTCTCGTAAAGTACGTTTATCGATTATTTATAAATTTATCATTGGGGCAGCGAAAAAGTTACACTGGGAGATTACAGGAACAGATATGAATGTACATATGAAGAAGAATGTGAAGAAGAAAAGAAAACATGGAAAAAAGGCAACTTGGGCCTAAAAATAAACCCCTTTCCTATTGCTACAACGGAAATGCCCAGTCTGCCGTAGGTAGACCGACATTCGAGCACTGTCCAATATAATTAAGGAGCCCAACATAGCACTGTACAATATAATTAAGGAGCCCAACATAGCACT
>VOMN01028852.1:0-50697 GCA_014899125.1 Orchestia grillus | reverse complement strand
CCTCGGAGTCTTCGTAGGGCATGCACACGTGGAAGATCTGGCAGTTGTTACCCGGGTCAGCGTAGTAGCCGAAGTTGCGGCCTTGGCATCTGGAAGTAAAACGCAAGCTCAAAATGAAATTTTCGTAGAAAAATCAAGCGTTGTATAATTTATTTAAAGAGATAATACCGTAGTTGTTTTCGATTTTTGTGAGTCTTGCTTGCCTTTCGAAAATGGTGCTTGCCCAGCCTTGATCTAACTATCAAGGAGCTTTCAAATCTTGGGGAGAAACATAGAATCATCGCTGAGACGAAAATATTTCATCCAGTTTCAAAATTTGGTCTGTAGTCGTCGGTTACGAAATGTCTTGAAACGAATTAACTATTGAAGAATGCTGTCCTAATTAAATTCCCAATACGTTTTTTTCAAAATACTGCTTTCAAGTAACATTTTATTCGAGTATGAGTTCTGAGAATAGTTAATTTTTAAAACTTTGATAGGCATGACTACCTTGTACGGTGGAATTGTGGTTCACTTATTTTCTTACCCATAAATCACTACTCCCATTCGTAAAAATTCTATATCATCATTGATTTTAATGTTCAATTCGAAAGATTTTGCTCCCATTTGTGTGATCCAAACGATTAAAAAATATGCAGCTACTATTCGCGTAAGCAACATGAATTTTTTGCTCTATTCAAAAAGCTGTGATGTTAACTGCGAGCGGGTTTGTGCCGCCGGAACTGATGTTTTCAGTTAGGAAGAAGAAGAAGAAGAAGAAGAAGAAGAAGAGATTAAATGCTCACTGGAAACCGTAGTTCAGGTTTCCGACGACGACGGAGGCGTTGGAGGGGAGCTCGTACAGCTCGGGGGTGGAGTCCCTGCGGACGCGGGGCACGGCGGCGAGGGCCACTCCCAGGAGCACGGAGGCTGTAAACATTGCAACAAATTCACACAATGTTAGCGTTATCATTGAGTTAAAAAGTGACAATGAACTTTATAGAAAAAATATAATTTTTTAAACCCTTTTACGAACCTGAAAGTCTGGACTGGCAAATTTATTCCTATCGTATTCCTCCAGTGCGGAAATAAATGGTTATGTGCACGTAAAATTAAATATCTCAAAATTTAAATTGAATATATATAAACTTGTTATTATAGTGTTCATTGCAAAATACGTAAAAATCATCTTTGAACACAGGGCCAAATGTTTTAAAAAGGTGTATGTTTACATGTACAGAATATTTGCCGGGTTGACGTATTTTTCCCGTCCTCGACTCCATGCGCATTTGCAGGCGGTACGGTATGAAGGTGACCTAATCCATGGCTGTTTTTGCTGAATGTACAATTAACCAACCAATGATGATTTGACATGGACGTAATTACTCTCGCTGAATAGAGTTATTTAATATCGAAGCGAAAAATCATTCAAAATCCAAATCAAATTGTAAAATTTTTGCGCTTGAATTATATTTGACGGACAGCAAAGAGGAAATTTGAACTTCACTATGTAAATTGATAGAATTCATGCACAAATAACAAAAATTTTTGAGGTATTGAAAAGCCCTGTCTAAGTTCTTCAAAATCCTGCCGTCAAAATCCAACTCCTTTGCATTTTACCACAAGTTCTGAGAAGGGTCACAATAACACGTCGAGTCGAAGTGACTAGTCATGCCCTTTCAAAATATTAGCATTTTTATAGCTGCCAGCGGTTGGTGAAGGGCAGGCAGAAGACGACGGAAGCTGGCAAAAATGAGGTACCATGAGGCCATTGTTCTGTCAGTAAGGAATGTAAGACTGTGGTTTCCAAACCCCCTCCCCTTCCCTTCCAGGTTGGTAGATGTTCCGTCTTCAAAATTAGCGGTTACCACGACGCCTCTTTAATCACCACGAGGGGTGCACGTCCCACTACATTTCCGTGACTGAATCAGGGAGAATCGAGAGCTGTTATGGGTTGTGCAGCCCTCGTGAACGATTGTGATTGGTTAGCTTGGCCCTTTATGAAATAAAGGATTTTATTTCGAAAAAAGAAAAGAGGAAACGCGGCTGAAAATCGTGAAACATTTACTTGCAATACATATTTATTTTGAAATGAATTCACAAGAAAGAATTCGCCCTCGACAGTAATGCAGTCAGGCCCTATGGACGTGTCTTCCATTTTGGCGTGATACTAAAGGCTTGAATTAATTCAAAAATTATTTCTCTCATTATTTTAAAATAGGGTTTTTGTTAAAGCGTATTCTACAATTTCAATCCTCTAGATTTGGATGAATCTAAACTTCATGGATGAGTTTCATCGAGGGCACTGGAAAAGCTGCCCTCTATTTTAAGGTACCTTCTTTTTACTTTCATTTTAAGACCAGGAGAAGAGTTTCGTTACGTCTATTTGCAAAATTAGGGATACAAAATTTTTGTTTGTATATCATATCTTTTGATTTTGAAGACTCGTACTTTAATGTCATTGAGAACAAAATTTTGAAATATTACCGATTTCACAAATTTTTGAATTGATAACACATTAAGATCTAATAATTCTACATGTTAATTGTGAATTATTTTAATGGTCCATTTGCTCGTAATACAAATGAATGAGAAACATAATTATAAAATATTAATGTTTAAAATTCGAGAGAGTCATGTTCGTAACCCGTACAATTATAAACTTGAAAAGCTGTATCTTTGCACTCACCAATGACGAGGAACTTCATGGTGATGCTGAATGAGAGGAAGAGGAGTGTGAGAGAGAACGTGTGCTGCTGTCGTTCGTCGATCGAATGATGTCGAGTTGAATCTTCCGCGGCCTTATATAGGTGCCAGAGACCTGGGCCAGGTACGATCGGCTGCGGCCCTTTGGGGGTCAACTGCTGCTGCGGCCTCCTCCACCACCCTCGGACTAGGGTAATGTTGCCAATTGCGCTGACTGCTCTACAGACTGGTTTAAATTCTTTGTGTGTCTGTGTATGTTTGAAAGTAACTACGTCCACTTTTAAGTATGTACAATATTCGTTCAAGGATATTTTACGGTTTCCACAATGAAGAAGAAGACATCAATGCATGTTTTCATCAGTTGAGTTCCTGTAGTTTTCGTTCAGTCTTTTCAATTCCGTTCGAGCTCTACGCACTAAACCTGATCATAAAAACTGAACTGAAAAAATTTGGTAGTTCCTTTGCGTTAATTCGTATAAAAATGAATAAACGAAGAACGAATATGTTATGAAGAAATGTCCCATAGTACATGTAATTTATTTGATATAAATTAAACCCTCTTAAGCACCACAAGAAATGAGCTAAGCCTTAAAAATTTCTTCATGAAATTAAAGAGAAATGAAATATTTGTTTCAGTGACACAGGATTGCGTCGAAGGACTCAGGGTCAGAATTACCCTGAGGAGGGCCAGGAGCGGCGGGTCCTGCACCGGCGGTGACGGTGAACTTCACAAACTTTTACTGCTTTTGCCCGACGACCTTGGCGAACTTGCCGAGTTTTCTCTCGATGCGTCCGGCGCTTGGACATGAAATTTTGTGGTTGTAATCAGTGCTGTAGGTTTGAATGTGCCTCAAAATGTTAAGGTTCTCGTATGATATGGAACTGGAATAGGGTTTTGATTTATTGTGAGGGTAAATGTATATGTATATTATAAAATTTGGTTTTGAAATTTTTTCTGTCCTAACGAAATGGTATTGCGTGTCTTTCGATTCAAGGTTACGTTTTTTCATTTTTTGCAATGGCAGGCAGAGAATAAACTCGCAGGTTCGTTGGGAAGAATAGGTAATAATTCATTAATGTTATTTCGTGGTGCCATGAAAATGCTCCCTAACTGACTCACCAGCGAAAGCGCTCTTAGAAAATATTTTAAGTTCGAAAGAAGAAACACTAACTATTCCGGAAAAAATTATATCCAATTTTTGGAAAACTTTTGTAATTACTGAGAAAAAACATAGAATTTTTTAAACATTCGTCCCAAGTTGGGAGCAGCTCTGCCTTCACCTACTAACGGGGATTATGTGGGCAGCAGTAGCACCAACAGCCGTTTAAAACTTGTGTCGTTTTCTAAATTTTTTGCGATCTAGGCGTGTGCTGCAGATCTGTATTACACAAGTTAGCATGTGCAAGAACGATAGCAATTCTTTTTTTATCTAAAAATCAAAGGGATTTAATGACAGCCGTTCGTAGAACGATTTACGGTATTAAATGTTAATTAAAATTTTTATTGTCAGGAGGGTATTATTGTTGGATTAACTGTTGGTATTAGAAAATTCGTATTTCTTTAACTTTTGGGAGCAGTGGTTAAAGCGATGCTTTGTTTTTCTTCAATTATAGAAAACGATGAAATTTCACTATAATTATGTGGGATTTTTTCGTTGTCGCTAAAAATAGAAAAGGCCTATTTTCACAACAAATAGCCGACTTGTCAGTAAAAAATTATCTAACCCAATAAACTATGTATAACTAATATACCTCAGCAGTAATCGTGGTTCCAAGTAAAATTCCGTTGAATTATTTCTCTCAGATAAAAAAATTCAATTAATACGTATAACCCACAATGTTATTGCTATTCTTCGTCCACGTTTTTTGTTCCTGCAATCAATAGAATCTATCCAAAAGGCAGAATGTCATTTGAATATGAGTATTGTTCAAGACCCATAGCTTGTTAACATGCTTGCGTCATATTTATTTTGAACTATCTAAGAATGCCAGTCCCCTTGAATTATTTCGTCATTTCACAGCCACGATGACATTTATTCGAAACTCATTGCCTCTGAAGATCAACGAGCTCTCAGTGAGGCTACCTGAGGCGCACCGCAGCCGCGCGCAAACAGCCCCTGTTGACTCTGCCGTGACGAGCAGCTCTTGGATGGAGTGGGCAAAACTCATAGGGTATTTCAATATTTTCAGTGCACAGCTGCAGCATTAGTTGATTAGAATAAAGTTTTATTTCCTGTTAAACTAACTCGAGCGCTTAAAAAGTGAATTTTACAATCATAAATTTCAAGGTTTGCTAGGAAGTATAAAATTTTTGAAATTTTGTTTTATTTTACTACTTAATTCTTCTCCAGTGAGTCAAAATAAGCGCTGTTGCTTTCAAGAGCTTTGTAAAAAAAATTCATTTGACAATTCAAATTTGCTAAAAACACGCAGTTGACTCGCATTCAATTGATCCACAAATTTGCTCCTATCGGTGGCAAAACTATTTGTCAATACTGTCAATATTCTGAGTTGCCTCCCACTGGTTGAAGAGACAAGTTGTTGCCTATTTTCTCTATCACTAAAGTGATCAACTGCAAGCGAAACATTATCTCTATTAGTTTTTCTGGAATTTTTTTTCCCTGTTAAGTGAAATCATCACCTCCAAATTTTATGACATGAGTGTTAATTAAGTTTCATATTAAGCTTCGGGATAAGGCTTGATGAAACCTAGATTTTAATCGTAACCTATCTTCGCTGGTTTAGCTGTACGATTACTTTTAGCAACAGACATTTCAAGAGCAAGGCAGATTGTGGCATTTGAGTTGACTTCGATATACCGCTTTGTTCAGACCTGACTCGAGTGTGGTGCCCCCGCGACATAACGTAGATGAGCGAATTATGATGTGCAGTGTCCTCGTGAATTGAAAGTGAGCCTTTTTCTATAAGCACATTTCTCCTTTGAAAATTTTGTTGAAAATATTTTCTTAACCGCACTTTCAATTTAACAGTGTCATTATTGCTTCAGCTTAGCTGCACCAGTGTTTCAATAAGAGATACACTTCGTACTTTAATACAGAGTAATTTGTTATCTTTCATAATTCGTGTACTCATATATTTTCTTCAATCGAAGAAACGTACAATAGTTGTGAAATTTAGGCTCAAACTAATGCGTCATTAAAACGAGCTAATGAAAATGAAAAAATCATATTCATAGTTAAATTTCGTTCTCATCAAATATGAATCTCACATTCACAAGCACCTCACATCAAAATGTGAAGACAGGGTCAGAAATACAGAATATTTGCGGTGCAAGCTCTCATTTATCCTTGGGAGGTTCAGAAAACATGACACAATTTTTACTGTCTCTGGTGTATTGGGTTCAATGGGAAAAATAAAAAAAACCTCTATGATTAAACTTTAAAAAGTTATATTTTGATAAATATTAGATTAGGTACATTTTAATATAATTAAAATTTATTGCACTGAAAGTGCATTACAGAAGATTAATGGGAAATCAGGAAGGGTTTGAAAAGTGCATTCTAATAAACACTTTTAGTGCAGTGTGCATACATTGTGAGCTTGGACCAATCCCTATTTCAGAGCCATAATAATTTTTTTTCAGTAAAATATTTGACTAATATTTTACTTTTAAAAAATTACTTTTAAAATTTATTTTTTTATCGCATAACTTCTGAAGCGTAACTTGTTTTTGATGTTATCATGGTTCAATTCAATATAAAAAGGTGCAAAATGCTGACCCTTAACAAACACATGCGTGAATTTAAAAAAGAAAATTTTACAAATCTTACAATGTCCTCACAGAATATTAAAAAAAATGAAAAACAAAGACACTGTGACAGTAAGTACTCCTGTTGATTCGCATTTTTTGCTTACCTTGACTTGAGTCACACAATATTTGCTGATGGGAAGAATCAAAGGGCATTCACGTGTCTACAAAATCGGCTTAGTGAATCTATCACCAAAAGATGTGATTATGCATTACAAAATTATTGGAAATTCTGTTGATAAAAACTTCACACATACGTTAGTAATATTTAGAAGAGTTTCAAAATTTCAATCAGAATCTCTGGCACGGTTCCAACTATCGAATTTTAATACTTTTCTAGAATAAGCAAATTCTAACGCAAGATTACTCATTTTTTATATATTTTCGTTCTTACTTTGTACACATTTTCGGACGAACTGAAACAACGTATTCCTTCAAGGAGTACAATACGGCTCATTACACGTACTAAAGGGAAGGAAATCATTCGTGTACGATTGAAATAGGATCTGAACTGTTTCACAACATCCCAAAAGATGAGGATAACTGTAAAACAAATAAGAACCGATTACTCTTGGGAAGCAATACCCGTGACCCGAAGCCAACCTATCATTAGGGTCCGAACTCTCGAGACTCAAGACCAACGGTATCCTCACCTTTACGCTGCCGACCGACTTCCCTAACGTGAGTGGAGAGCAACTATGTCGAAATGTCAAAAATCCAATTCATCCCGTATCTCCCACTCCAACGAGATTCTTTCAATATTCGCTTCCATCATGCATCCGAGACGTGGGCGACTAAAGCATGCTGTTAATTCGAGAATAGGCTTTGTGACCTTTGAGGTTCAAATGGCATTTCCGCATACGTTCTCTCCGGTGGGTGCCGGTTCACCAAAGTTGAAACTATAATTTCGCTAATTGACAACTGTTCTAATCGGTGAGGCTTTTAGCTCTCCATTTAATTAACGGGAACGTAATGAGGTAAAGGCGTTGCTGTATTAGCTTGCTTGTCTTCACGAAGACAGGAGTAATAACCCGAGATGTGCTCGTAATATGAGGTACTGGGTAGATGGCAAGGACCTGCACCTACGAGTATGTCCTAAAAAACTTCGCATTCTGCACTGTAACTTTGTCACTTTGGGCATTTCATAAGAAAACTTTAGGTCGTGCAATCACAAAACTCGAGCACATGTATTGAATTTCTTAATAATTTACTTCAGTGTCAATTGTATACTAGTTTTTGAAGTGCCGTACGACTCATGACGACCAGACCGTGACACCTCTGAATCATGCTAGGCACCTCGTGAGATGAAGACGGAAGGCAGCAGGGACGTCTAAGGGCAAGTTTTATTTGTTCTTGACATTCCATTGGACTGATAACCACTGTCTTTTGTCAGATATCCTGCTATTTTTACGATGATTAGTTGGCCATTAACTAGAATCTTGACGCCCGTGAAGGAACTTTGATATGAGCTTGATTAGTTGTTGGATGTTATGCATCTGTTAAGAACGGAGAAAGATGTATTTTTAGCCTTTTGCTAATATTAGTGCTCAATGAATGTGCCCTAACTCTTCCCACGGCTTCGTTTCAATAAAAAACATTATGCGGTACAATTTTATTTCATCTTTTAACCAATTGAAATCATTGAATATTCTTCTAAAGAACATAATATGAGTCCATATCGTGTCACAAAAGTTGCCCACTTCTCGAGTTAAAGAAGTCGTTCTCCAACATAGATGGAAATAAGTAAATCGAAAATTTTCTAAGATTGTTCTGCCCATGTAAGTCCCAAAAAATATACCTGGAAGAATCCAGTTTAATTCAGCCGCATAATGACTGCTTTGGTGGCGGTGAACTCGGGACATTAATACAGCTTCCTGCTTGAGGGAAGAGGACCAAGTTCAAATGAGAGCTGGTCTCACAACACCGCAATTACGAGAGACGAATGGCTGTTGGGCAATTGGTATGGTAGGAAACACTTTAATTTGATGAATTGCTCTCGTCGCAAAAAGTAGTTGCATTTCGCAAGTTAATCAAATAAATCACACCAAGCAAATGGTCAGGGTTTATGAATTTATTTTACGCTATGTATTGACAGGTGCATTGTTATCGTTCAGAGAAGGGGAAGCATTCAAAAAGTTAATTAAGTTGAGTTCCCCGTGTCAAGTTTTTCATGATTGGTACCAAATTTTAATGGAACTTCTCGATGACAACGCGTTACTTAGTTGTAAACCCCTCCATAACGTTTCACCCCACAAGTATTCTGGAAAAGAAAAAGACCTTTAACAGTGCGAAGCGAGATGGTAAATTTTCAAAAATTTTAGTTGCGAACTTAAAAACATGAAAGTGCCGTTCAATTCAAGTTCGGCGTTCTCTCTGGAGCACCCTAGAGTCAACTTACGTCTTCCTTTGTATATTGTAGTATAACACTCAAGCCGGGACGTACTTAACTCATACGTTGATTCTGGGGAGACTACCACGAGGGTTCGATATTGCTTAGCTGAGCCGAAGCCCCCCTTCACCCACCAAAGCCCCATATGCAAATGCATTCCTCTTCTTCGCGAATACTCGTAATATGTTCTTTTTATACATCTGCCACCCTCTCAATCGGAGGAAAAACACTTTAATTTTCTGTATTCAAAACAATGCGTGTTAGTCGTTTATAACAGTTCGTAGTGATCCTCATTCAATTACCAGATCTCGTTTGCTATGTAGGCTGGTAGTTTTGTCATTTGTGGAGACACTGAGCTTAGTTGTTTGAACGCTATTAAGACTAGCGGATTTTTTTGAACAAATACCTTACAATTGCACACACATAAAATTTAAATCATCGGAAACAATGCTTCATTGTAAACATGATCGCCACTTTTTATTCACAATCGTGGCAGTACGGTCATGCTTTTTGCAGAATTAGGTCTTAATTTTACTAGCAAACGATATCCATACGAATTTGTAATTTTTTTCAGTCATAAGTTAAGCTTAGAACCTTTGATAATAAAATGTCACTCTGATGACACTCCGCACACCTGGGCAAGAAGCTCTGAGCCATTCCTGTACATAGCTATAAGTGATATTACGTGCGCTGGCCCAATGTTCAGTCATATTGCGTATGCTGGCCAAATGTTCAGTCATATTACGTGCGCTGGCCAAACGTTCAGTGGTTTTTCAGTAGTCAGTGCTCGAAGTATGCTCCTCTAATCAAATTTTCATAATTTACTTATTGGAAATTCTTGGATCAGCAAAATTTACGGAAGTTCTTTCGAAGCGCTCTTATTATTCTGATAAAAACGTAAACTCACGAGGCTTAGTTTCTTAGGACACCTGGCTATTACTTTTTTCATGTATTTAGAAAATGCTGCAGCGCCCTTTTTATGCATAAAGTTGAGATATGCATATATATTTTATAAGACTGCAGGTTTCAAAACATACCTTCACTGACGACCTTTAACACTCCCGGCTTCCCAAGCGCATGTGAGAGTGTGTCCATTTAGCGTGGGATCTTTGGATGGGAAATTTTTGTCTTTAAATGTTGCCGATTTTATCTTGGATACACAGAAAAGTTTCTGTGAATGCAAGACAGAGCTTAGTGGTCCTTCCTTTCAAATCAGTGTGAGTATTATGAGAGCTGGGCAGAGCAATTTATGCGTTTCAGTTACTTTTCGTACGTGAAAAATTCTCGACAGGATCATTGCACAACTTCTTTTGAGCAACCCGCCGTAGAGTTGAGCATAGTCAACTATAAGTGAATGAAAACGACAAAAAAATTGTCATCGTGTCAAGTTTACCGGAAATCATTAGTTTTTTTTAACCTCCCGAATGTTTGGTTCTTCAGTATCATTTCCTGCATCAGATTTACACAATAAGGTTTGAAAATACACAATAGATGGGCAGAAACGAGGTCAGGGCTCTCTTTTCTAAATTTGAAAACATTTCGAGCGCTTGGTCACACATAGCATCCTCCTGCTAACTTTGATTTATTCAGATCAAGCTTTATTTAACACAGAAAGTTTGCTATTGAACAACTGTTCTTACAACAAGCATATATTTTCTATACAGAGGCATTACATGAATTTCTGACAGGCGAAGAGCGAGTGTTGAAACCTGAGGCGTGCGTCGGGTTTTGAAGCCTATGTTAAGTTCTGGAGCGGCTTTTGTGTGGGAATGCATCTTGCTAATCGATATGTGGCTTATTGGGTCACCTAGAATTTTTAATATAATGGTAACAAATTTGGATAGACATTACACATATTTCGCATCAATGGATAGTTTATTTTGTGCAGCTCATTCAGAGTACCTACCGGTGATCTACGAGCCAAGAAGGAATTAAAAGTTATTTTAAACCTGAACGATGCCAAAACCCAGGTTCTTCAAAATAAGCTAAGTATTCCACAGAGCCCTCATTTAAAAGATAAAAAAAAATTTCAGAACATATGGAACAAACTTAATCAGAGGAATGATCTCTAGATCGAGAGTGATGGTTACTACCGTCACCATAAGTTGCAAAATTTAACTTAAGTTTTAAACAGATGCTGACGAAAATAAAACAACGGTGAATCGTTCCCATAAAACTTGTCTACTCATAAAGTTGAAAAACATCATTTAGAAACAATTTTAAGTGAAATATATTTGGAAGGTACGCTATTTCTCTGCTCATCAACCTATAATACAAAGAAAGGATCAATATTCTCATTAGATTGAGAGACACTATGCACTCACTCAACTACCACGTCAGAGCTGTCATTTCATCAGTTTCTCAAAAAGGAAAACTACAAGAATCTTAACCGAAAAGCCATTTACTGCACAAGGAAATTTTCTACGTTACTCTGAGTTCAACAAACTACTGTGAGTTTTGGTTCGCAGATGCAAAGATACGTCTCAATTGTGGATAGCCCTGTCCACTCGCTATGCCCCCGAATGCCCCCTCATGTCCCTTATACCCTTCAACCCCTCATGCCTACTTACGCTTTCATGCCCCCTCATGCCCCCATACCCCTCAAACTCTTATGCCTACTCACGCCCCTTATGCCTCCTCAAGCCTCAAAACACCCCTTCAAGCTTCTTCATACCTCTCACACTTCCCCTCATGTGCCCTCATGCCTTTTAACACCTCCACAAGCCCCTCATGCCCCTTCAAGCTCCTTCATGCCCCTTCAAGCCCCTTCATGCTCCCCATGCCCCCAGCCCGCAACACGGCGTTCTCTCACGCTACTTCCGCGACCGCAGCAAAAAATGCCCTTCGATGGTGCCACCGTTGCGCGCAGCCTCCGGCGTGAAGACGAGTCCGCGGCGAAGGTCTTGCCTGCCTGGTCCTGTGACAGCGGTCGGCTGGGACTGCCACGGGGGCGATGGGATTTGCATTTTCGGGTGGGGGGTCAGGAATTTTATGTGATGGAGTCAGTTAGATCGCGTGAGGGGCTCAGTATTTCGGGGGAAGAGGTCAGCAGATTTCGGGTGTTGGGGTCAGTATATTCGGGTGAGGGGGCCAGTATATTCAGGTGAGGGGGCCAGTATATTCGGGTAAGGGGATAAGTAAATTCGAGTAAGGGGTGAGTAAGTTCGGGTGAGGGGATCAGCATACCCGTGTGAAGAGGTCCATAAATTCAGCTCGGGTGAAAAAATACATGAGATAAGTACATCTATACCAACTCCGACAGGGCTTAACAATATCATCACCGCAGGAGGACCGATGGAAAACCTGTATTTAAAAGGTTACCCTTGTGATAAAAAGAAATTTGCTCATTTCATTTGTCCGTTCGTTCGTCAGTGATGATAGAGAAGTTCGCCATTTTGCAATTTTGCATCGCAAATATGTAAATAGCGTGAATAAGTTCACTAAGACTGATTTAATTTACTGATTGCAGACTGATTGCGATTTAATTCGCCGTTCTCCTCACACCGTTTTAGGTAAACTAAAAACTTTCTTCCACCCATGATGGACAAATACAAAGCAATGAATTTGACGGGACTTCGTTACTCAGATACGCCATTTTGACCACAAAAAATGAAGAGCGTTCTAATTTGAAACACAATGTCGGTAACGTATCTCACGAGTCCGAGTTCTCGTAAAACTAGTATGCGCTGGCATTGAAGACAAGGATTTTCACAAACTCATAATCGTCAATCAGGCGAGGATTGCAAATGTGCGCTCCAAGGTTAATATATAACTTAAAAATGAAAAAAGTAAGCAAAACGAACGATTAAAAGCTGAAACGGCCCAATACAAAAACTGCAGTGATAGTAAAAGCGTTTTTTTGCTCTCAGTTATGCCCCATAAACCTGAAAAATACTTGTTTGAGATGAGGAATGGCAGGAATAATATAACTTCCGTCAGGTTTGGATGAAGGTATTTTTTCCTGCATCGCCTGCAAGGAGCTTCACCTTCACATCACGCGTGACCGAGATTCTGGAGATGCCTCAGTCTGCCGGCCAAAGTCATGTAATAATGCCGCTGCATATGAATAGTACCTGATGTCATTACTCAAACTATATTAAAATTTTAGGGACTTGAAAAAGCAGTTTTCTGCTAAGATGATAGCCATGTTCTGGCAATCAATATATAAATAGGCGCTATACAACTTTAAAAAGCTAGGGCTTGAATGAAAAGTTTTTGAATACTTTCAAACAATTCTTACTGAAAAACGCCAATGACAATCAAAGCACCCAGAATACTTTTGTTGTCAATGATTACCTAGTAGAAATGCTGAAATTGTTATTTTAGCACATTTTTCTTCCTTAGATAGCCAGGGCCTTTAATTCTCGTCTCATTATTAAGTTCTCCATTTGTTTCACTCGTTTATTTACGAGAGACATGAACTGGAAGGCCATAATTGGCACTACGTAAATGTCACAGACGTTTGCAACGGGTAATTAGACTGGAAATTTCGTGACGCCCGCGGAAGCGAAGGCGAATTAGCGAAGCCTGTTCAGAAGAACTACGCTCAGTTGTATTGTAAATCTCCAAGTCGTTTGAGTCCAAAGTTATTTCGTGATACCAGTTTGAAATGTTCTCCTCGAGAGGTTTTGTTCGTGACATGTTCTTCAACTTGATCTGTCGAGGCAGCTTTGAGGATATTTTTTCGAGCCTCAGGTGTTCGTTGTTGCTGACTATTTTTTAAGTTACGCTAGCGGGAGCACCTCGACCCTGTACATGATATCCTGCTAGTGGTCCGTAACGCACGGCCTTGGCAAGGTGGCATCTTGTATGCATAAATAGATCCTGCTTGCTTCATCGCACGTGAGGCCGCGCAAGGACGAATATTAAAATGAAAAGCTGCAATACGCAGAGGGTCATGGAAGTCTGGCTGGGGTTGAGGAAGATTGTGAGTGGTCGAGGCTGGGTTGAGATGTTCTGTTGACAATGACTGGGGCTGAGGAAGATGTTGAGTTGGCCTGGACTGAGGTCGAGCAAGATGTTGAGTTGCTAGTGGCGGAGCTCACAAACATATGAATAAGAAATAACAGACTGATATCTAAGGAATGAATTATGTGACAAGAAGTCTTCTTGCAACTTTGTCAAAGTGATTTTTGTTGATCCAATTACGATATCGAATGTAAAAGCATGTACTCTATGCACGCCACATTAACAATATAGACTTTTTTTATTTACTGTAGATTTTGTTGCAGTTGTTCCTTAACTTTGACAACTGGGATATTTTGAAGATAACGCTGCCATCGTTTTTGGTTTTTATTTAATCATTCTCTTAACTATATTTGATGAACATATCGTATGTATATAAGGATATATTAAGTTAACATTTATCTACGACGTTACGTACTTTTAAAGGCGGAGGTTCCCTTTTCAGCGAATTTATTCATTCATAAAGCTTGATTTTTAATGGCTTTTGAAAATCATCATTTACCATCGATCGTTTGCTCGTCAGAAAGTGCGGTAAAGTTATCTCCTTATGCGCAAGTTTTAGTACAAAATTCCTCACCAAGTTCTGGCGTAGAAGGTTGAAGACTTTGAATTATCGCCTGGCTAGCACGCGGCGTAAGTCACTATAAATTTTCTGGCGAAATTTAACACCTAAGCGAAATAGAAGACAGGACAGCAGGAAAGTGAACTGTGTGGGTCATCTCGAAAGATCAAAACTTTGCCAAGCACTGGAGGTGATGAACTAGCCTGTCGTAATAAGAAGTAATACATTCCTCGTGTTATAGATGTCTTCATCCAAAGGCCGAGAGTTTCCCCAATGTTTCATTCTATCTCGCAATTGCCAAAAACTTGACCCGAAATTTTCGTCGTATCATACAAAGCGCCAGAAATTGCCTGAAAAAATTCTATTAACTGAGCTATGTATAAACTTCTATGAAAATGTGCCTCCCATCTGAAATGTTCATTATCCGTAGCTCTCAAAAACAATCATTTCAACTAAACGTCGAATAAATTTCAGCAACAAGTTACGTTATTTATGGAAGAAAGATCTGAATTTTTTGATCGAAAATAGGGCAACAAATTCTTTTATGAGAGGTAGTGAAACAACCTCAGGCTGCCTCAGTTCAGTCTCACTTTTGACGCTGCCTTTGCATCCTGGATACAAGAAGACAAAATAAGCAGCCTTGAGTCTTTGCTAAGCAGAGTGGCATGTCTCTGAGGCCAGGTTTGCGGAGCTCGCTCGGGCTCGAGAATGACTTCCGTTCCTGGTCGACCTTTGAAATTCAGAGGATTGCAGCAGCGAACGAGGAAATTTCATTTCTGATGAAACGAATTCATTCTTCTCACGCTGTTAGTGAAAAACTTGGCTCTCTCACTCGATTGGAAATTTTTGATATTGAAGAGGGTTTTTCACCTCGTGCTAGCCATAAAGTACGAATATTTTCTTCTGACGATATTTTATGAAACGTTGTTCATCGATGACCATTTTTTTTCAATCAGCATTTGTTCATGGACGTTAGAGTTCGAATAAATAACTTTTCATTTAGTTAGAGGTGACTGTCGTGCCATTTCCTCATCTAGTAAGGCATTATGTTGTAGTTTTTTTCATTTTAAATTTTTAGTTGATAGTCATTAAATACAACATGTCCCACAAAAACCCGAAACGAATATTTTTTTCTCCGTATCAGTAATACCATCATAAAAATACCATGAGCATTTAATTTCTAGCAAAACAATCCATCAAAATAAACCTATAGAAAAGGTATTAATAAGTCGAATAATGAGAACAATTATTATTTATTAATAAAAATACAATGGAACATAAGCCTTTAATTGACCTGACGTCCATCCTTATTAAGTTCTTTCTGACAATTGCCTCTCATATTCCTCATAACCCGCCTTATCATAAGTGGGTTAGTCTTTAGAATGTCCATTCCGGCTGTAATGCGTAGTTTTAACTCGGCTACAATATGTGGTGGTGATGTGTAAGCGTTTGATTTTATACAGCACTCGCTGATTCCTTGTGAGCTGCATTTTGAAGGAAAACCTTACTTTTGGACCACCCTGTTTTAATTGAGGATTTGATTTCAGCAGCTATGCGACTTGACGCTCACCAAAAATTATCTTAAGAGTCAACAAAAGCTCTGGAAGAGAAGTGACTGGAGGACTCCAATGGAGGACAAGCTAAACATCAATTTCTGAAAGCTATTAAACTGTAATTAAGAAAGGACATTTATGGTGCACATTATTGGCTTGCTATACACTGACACATTTACTCTCCAATTCCCTGGCCATCAAAACGCACGGTACGTTGCAGGTAATGTGCCTTCCAACACAAGCTCTAAGCGCGCCTAAATCTTTATGCTAAAACCGTTCGTGACGCTCTAAACTTGACAGGACATTATGTAAATGTTGAGTCTCAGGGTTTGCACAGCGCGTGCCAAGGACCCAAGCCCTTCAATAAAAGTCCAAAACTTGTTTTTTTTATCCATCCTCACTCCCAATGTCAAAAATTATCTTCGTTTATGCACCGAAAACTTGTGTAAATTCTATGATAAAGTTCGATGCGAGGTCAGACGACCTTTTATTTGCCACCAGAACGGCTATGCAAAAGAACAAAAATTGCGTCTGCCGTAAAATTTGAATTGAACTTTTAGTTGTGGACATACTTGCGCGTATAATTATGAATACTAAAAAAAAGCCTTTGTACGAACACTCCTCCAGACGCATCCAAAGAAGGGGCTCTATTTTATTTGAGCGATATAAAAAAATACTTGGCCCCTAATTTTGATCATAGCCTTGTAAAAGTCCAAAACAAAAAGCTCAAAATTATACAGTAATCAAACTTTAAATCAGCAGGATCTCAATTGTCCCGAACGAACAAAATTTTCTCATAGCTCTCAGCCGTAAATAGAAGTTTACGTCTCCATAAATCTTCACCCGGAACGATTTTTACGAATGTACTCTTATTTACGGCTGACGGCACTGAGCTAATGTAGCCATCGACAGTTACGATCCTTACGATCCTGTCTATTCGAAATACTTATAAAAACTGCTCAAATTTAGTTGAGTGTCAAATCATTTTTGCTTCAGTAAACAAAAGCAGGATTTTACGTTGTTCTAACATCCCAACGTCGTAGGAGGGTGCCATGTGGTGCTCAGGGGTTGTGGAGGAAGTTTCGGTGGTAGATGCATGTATGTAAAGAGTGTGAGTTAAAAATTCGCAGTGACGTAAGTCTTTGAATTGTGTCTGAATATAAAAAAGATGGAATTTAATAAAATTTTAAAAACTGTTGAATCAATTGGTGGTACATCTTATAAAACAGGACGCTTTGTTAAAATCAACAGTCAAATGTTTGAATTTTAGTCACATGATCTTATATACTTTTTACGACAAAGCTTATGCACAAATGAAAAACTGGAAGCTTAGAAAGATTCCACTGAGCACAAAAGTTACTTTATTATTTGTATGGAGTGGCCGCAAATCCCCTTGCTATGAATTTGTTTAGACTACTTGAAATGCCTCCCTACCTAAATATATCTCAAGATTGATAAAGCCACGTGTCCTTCCAAACGAAATAAATTTCTTACTGAGGTGCACAGTATTTGCATGAATAAACTCACAGCCCTATAAGTACCGACCATATTCAACGCTGAATTATTACTATTTCGCAGGATTGTGAGGTTTTTACATCCACTAATTTCACGAGAGGCTTTGCCCAACAACTTTATGAGAGGTAGGACTTGTAATTACAGCGAGCAGTGTTTCCTAGTCGGTAAGACGCAAAGCTCCAGGCGAAATGGAGGTCAGTGTCACACCGGCCTCATTGTGTCAGTTTACGGTGAGAGAGTCAGCCTGTTACAGAGGGACCCAATGGAAATCAACTCCTGTTTCATTTTGCATGCCCCCGTAAACTGCTCCGCCAAGCTTAAAGCAAGTTCTTAAGTAGAAAGCATTGAGTTGTTTTCGTGTGGCTTGAAGCACCGTATTTTTTTGCTTCAGACTCACTTAAATTTGATTTCGTGTCCTAACTTGGGTGTTTTTCCTGAAATTTACGTTACAACACAATGACTCTCCCTTTTATTTGAAAAATTGCTAAGAGGTAAAGCAACTAGGCATTCATTCCTAGTGCAATGAACCAAAAATACAACTGACTGGAAACTGGTCGATTTCTCTAACGAAAAAATGAATCATGAAAAAATTTAATTGAGAGAAAATCCCGTAATTTCACTTAACCTAGCTTTAATGAAGCCATAAAGAAAGAAAATAGCAGAAAGAACTTTTTGTGAGGGCTTGCATCATAAATTGAGGAAAGAATAGAGACTGCAAGGCTTATGAGCAAATGAAGTTGTTCGAAACTAGCGTGCATAAAATGTCTAAGCATGCAAACGGATATTGTATTTCATAACGATCTGCAGCAAAAATTAGGGTTTTTTTAGCATAGTGTTACATATCTTACGACCCCATTGTCATCTTTGGATTCTAGAGAGACAGTGAAAGACAGTTTCGCGCTTGGTTCATGTTTTTTTGCAGTCAGAGTTATATGCCGACGTGTCCAAAGTCACTGGTGCGGGTAGGTCTTGCATTTTAAATCGCAAGAGAACCAAAACCAAAGGACTAAGAAGTATTGACTTACAAAAAATTTTAAAAATTTCCCTTAAAACTTCTAATAATTTTACAGGGTAAATTACCAGAAAATGCAATACTTGGTGAAGTTAAATCTTTTACTTGATTATTCAATACGGGATAGTAATCTATTATAAAACACGGGTAAAAGCGAAAACTTTTAAACTTTTAAACTAAAACTTTTGCTCGTTACTTTTAAACTTTCTTTGAGTAAACATCGTTTTCAAGGCCATTACAGCTTGAGGTAGTCACTTGTGACGCTAATTAGCGTGCAGGAAGATTTGAAGTTCAGAGGTGAAAGCTGTTGACGCGTTTTCGCAAAGCAACATTTCACAGTAAATGATCAGCTGCCTTGTCTCGCCCGGGCATGGGCGGGCCGGAGAGAGGGAGGGAGGGAGGGAGGGCAGGGTTGTGTGCACAGAGCGAAGAATTGACTTTTTGGAATACGTCTGTGTGAGGGAAAAACATGCATTCTGAACAAAGGCATTTTTATCGGTCTTTGTGTGAATTTCGCTATCTCTGAAAAGAAAATAAGGACTTAAACCTGACATGTCTCTGACTACAGTTTTTTGCATCGTACTAGTGGTTACAAAAAATAAGCTTCTCAATATTGAGATCATTAAATTTCTAGTTGTAAACCTATGACAGAGTCACACTGGATGATGGCATGATTTTCATTAATGAATAGAACTTTAATTGCCTTCCTTTACTTCTCAATTCCTGTTTTTAATGAAAAACTTAGTAATAGTAAACAAATTATTTTAGCTGCCATCCAAGTCATCTGTGATCCCGTAATAAATTACATCATAGTGTCTTAAGATTTGCACATTTTAAAGACGTGGATATTTATGGCCTTAAAAACAGAAAAGTTCTTTAGCATATCAAGATACGATAAAATATTATGCTACGACAACATTCATTCGCGAGAAAGATCTGCTCATAGATGTGAGTTCTTCATTTACGCTGTGAGACTCACACCAGCACTCGTCTGGTGCCACCAATTATCGTTGGTTTCATCGGTTGGAAAAAAGCCGTGAATGCTTTCAACGGCACTTTTTCATAAAGTGAAAACATGCAAACAAATAAATGCTTGTGATAAAGTTGGCCAAGGTGATCGACTGAGCCAATCAACATTTTTTTGACTGAAGACTTAAGATCAAAAATCGTTAATGTAATACATGACTGATTTTTACCCATGTAGCATCATCATTTTATGGTAATTCTAGGCTCAGGATACAGGTTTGCAATCAACAGGGCAAATTGCCAGCAATAAATCATGGGATTCTTTCGGCCTAATTGAAATTTTGGTTTGACTTTCCCCTCGGCTTTAGTTCTTGAGCGATGAAGACTGTAAACAAAGCATGAGAAAGTTAAAAATTTGTAGACTGCTAGTACACTCGAGTTTTCTTGACCAGTCTGCATTTGGATGATATCAATATTATGATTTTTATCTTACGATTTATCGCATTTATTACAACCCTCCTTCATAATAGATTTGTGAACTTAATTAGTTTCGTAAGAGCAAATTATTAATTAATAAATATAGAATAAGTGGCCACTTAACGGATATGAGATGTTTTCGATTGCAGTATTACAGAATTATTATTTTTAAATACCGATATTTAATAATGATATTTAATATTTTTTTGCAACAGACATCACTTCTAGGAGTAGCAACTCATGAAAGTGAGTTTTTTTTCGGATAGTGCTACGTTTTTAAAACATCTCACTATCATTTACGCTAAAAATCTACATTTTGCCGCAAACATGTACATCAAATTCACGTTCGGTCGAATGAACAAAATTTAAGCCAGAGGAAACCGAACATGGTCAGATAAACTTGAACCATTTTTGGCTATCAAAAGATGACGTTTTTTTCCACGCAGCATTTTACATGCCATGAAATGAAGTTTTAAACTCCAGAATCTAAAGCAGTACTGACTTCAAAAGATTAAATGATTTTTTAATCCGATTTTTTTGATGAAATAAGTTGTAAGTTTTATTTTCTCGAATGAGAAGGAGCAATGCTTTAGTGATGCGGAGAATTTCTTTTTCATGATGCTGTTCACACCTGAAAGCAAATTTTACGTGAATGTTTTTAAATATTGAATATTGTTTCAAATATTGATTATTTAGCGCCTAAAAGGCGCTAAATTCTGTCCAATTCTTTGCACATCCCAAATCCGAATCAGAAGTTGACTTTAGAGCTCAGTAGAGAGTCATCATGGTGCTCTGTGTTCGAAATCATCTTGTGCTGCATGAGTTGTATCGCCTTTCTTTTCCATACAATTTTCTCATATTTTGTAGATACAAGTACAGATGAGCCCATCAAAAACAGTTTCATTGCTACGATTTTCTGTAAAGTTAAGAATGTTTCAGTAAAATTATTATTCTCAGATGACTATATCATAGATCCGTCGTCTTGAAGAAAGAAACCGATCAAAAATACATAATTTCAATTTACTGTACGGCTAAAACAACTAGATTGAAGGTTCTTTATTCACACGAAGGCCTTCTATACGCATACTGCCGGAACGTGCGTCTCTGCTTAATCTTCGCTTCTTTACATTTCGCGTCGTAGAGTTGAAGGCGAAGCATGACGCGCTTGCGCTCAAGCGTACTGCATGCCTAAAAAGTTCCGCTTTCAAGGATTGTAAAAAGTTGTGTTTTCAAGAGTCAACTCTCTTAGCAACTTAGTGTTATTTTCTTTGACTCTTCTCCTTTTGTTCAGTCCGAATAGTCCTCCGATAAAGCTTAAACACATCGATAAATATTTACAGACACCTCACAGCTACCGTGCTCAGTCGGTGTGGAGTCGCCCAGACAATGCCTGTGAGCAAGGTAATCTTCGTGATATTTGAGTTCCGTTACTGCATTTCTCTCCAAGTCAAAAACGAAGTGAAGGCCAGACCCAAGCAATATGAAGAAGTGCAGACCTGGTATATTTAGGAGGTACCTCTTCTTAACCTTGAAGATGAGCTCCTTCCAACTCGGGTCTGATATTCGTCGCCTGGAAATCTCAACAAAAAACATCCATCGATGCCTTATAGGACAGGTCGCCGCCTCAATGTCCTATCCCTGAGACTAGGTGATGCTCTCGCTAACGTGCCATGAAGGTCAGGCCTACACATCAAGGGCTTCTGATGCATCCCGCTCCCAGGATTGCACGAGCGTTCAACGTCAGAACCTGAAATCACTCTCCGTAATCTTGGGGGCATTTTTCAACTAGGTGCCGTAGACGTCACAAACAGGAATTTACCATCCAGTATATTTCGGGCCACAAGCTAGCATTTGACGCGCGTTTGAAGGTAGAGTTTGCGACATTGGAGCCTCTGTAATTTTTTTAATCTTTGTGCACATAAAAAATGTGAATGTTTAGAAAAAATTCATTTAATATTCGTCTGTATTTCATAGATAAAATTTTTTACCTAACAGATGTGTTTGCATCTTTTTCTGATTGAAGAATCGTGCATGATGCAACATCTAGTCTGTGAAACCAAGTTTCGCTTACAGTTTGAAAATACCATCGTAAAAAGAAGTCTTAAAAGCATGGAGAATTTCTTCAACATGACTTACGAGGCTCTTGTTATTCTATATATGACGCGTTAATTCTTTGCTCGATCTTGAGAGCACTTTTACTAGTGACTATTATTTACTCCTTGACCTTCCCTTACCTCGGTGCATTTAAGACTTAACAGCTAGCCTCCTGTACTAAAAAATTGCCTATGATGAAAATAACAAGATGGATGATTCGCCGCATTTGCAGTTCCCGCAGCTGAAGGCTGCCAACTTTCTCTCTAGGGGTAGGTTAGGGATATGGTACCCCAAGTGGTCTTTTGAAGTACAACTAATGCTTGAAACAAGATAAATGCTGATTTAACGAGAATATATTCGACGTGAGTTACATGGTAGGACGAAAAAATAGTAGACATATCTTTAATTCATGATACATCGACATACGAGTATAACTACAGCGAGCACACTATGATTTCAGCTTGACCTATTAATAATCGTGCTAAGAATAAATACTGCTGAAGATCATACTAAGTTGCGTTATAGAAATTATGCATTCGTTCTTGATCCATGGATACCTGTGCTGCAGGATGCAGATGCAATTGCGTGGCTTTAATTAGAGTCGTGACTTCCTGAGCAGCGCTACCCTCGCCAAGAAAACGGAGCTCATTTCCCAAGCAGTGCCGTTTGACTTCTAAATCCATTGCTGTAGATTTCGACGTTTCGAAATCGATTTTTGATTCGCTAGAATTTTCTGTTCACCCCAATTCATTTAGTTCTTTCCGAGTTCAGCTAGTAAAATTTTATTATGCTCTAAAACTGTTGAAGTTCTTAACATGTATATTTTATACTTAGACGTAAAATTGACTTTGAAGAGCGAAGATGATTTTCTATAGTTGAGAGTAGAACACTTTCATGCTCAGATTTCTATGTAGTTGAATTTATGTATTCTTTACATTTAAAAATCTGGTTTTAGATAGAAAATTTTATCAGTTGATTATATAAAGATGTGGGACTAACTGTTTTCGAAAATTACATTACTTTACTTTACTTCACACTCAAGTTTTTTTCAAATTAAGAGCCCATATTAGCTCAACTGAATTTATTTCACATGTATGCAGAGCTTGCTCATTCACAGTCATTTCTTAACCTCTAGGATATCCTCGCATTTCAACACCTCCTGTTGCAAGATCTTCCTTTTCGCTTCGATTTCGTTGGCAGAAACCATTCACCATTCTTTTAACACTGCGTGAAGGAAGATGTTTCCGTGCAAATATAATATTTCAAAACCCCGTAGAGGAGCTCAGTGTAAGTTATGGTCTGGGAAATAATCACGCGAACTGGGACAGAAATATCAGATGTTTTTGCAATCGAAACAACGTCCGCTAAAGCAGGAGCATCAGGATTCTTGGAAGATCGGCAAGAATAGAAGGCACCTGGCATCCCATTTTCTCACGGTCTGAACGTGCACTTTTTGTAACGTCTGAGCTCAAGGAACTGAAAGAATATATGGTTAGAATGAATTCGACTGAAAGAATGTTTTAAAAGCTTTGCTTCATTGTAGTTTTTCTCATCCTTCGAAAGATTTCGCTAAGACCTATGGTATTTTGCCTGAGTGCATCAATAGGGCGTGCATGCATAAAGCCATTTTCGAACGAAATGTTTGTTCATGATGTCAGTGAATATAACAATACCTCAAATTAGTTTTCAGTTGTTAAAGATGAAAGCCAAATTAGATCCTCGTAGTTTCTAGTGCATCTGATGTCAAAACCAGAGCCCTCGATCTTGGTGACTGCAACGCATAACAGATAGTGATCTTTTCTCAGGCGCTGGGAGCTCGTCATCCAGACATCTCTCGATTGGAGTTGTAACGGAAACAAGAATAGCTTGCTAATATTTGTGAAAAAGTTTGCATTTTCTCAATTTTAAATAAATCGAATGCCAATGTTATCTGAGGTTAATGAAATTTTGAAAAATCTTCTGTAAATTAGATAACAGTTTTCCATATTTTTTCCCAAATGCACTAAAAATAAGAGTTGGAATTGCTATCGCTCGTAAACATCTGGCGTCAATAAGTTAATTACTGTGAGAAAAATTATAAATATAACAATAATTTAACTTCACTATACGAGGAACTACACCTGTACTTCTACTTCACTTCCCAGATCTTCAGATTTATCAACCTTGCGGTCACTTAAGACTTGAGAACTTTTTTTGTCAGACAAATTGTAACCTACACGACTAAAAACGAACCTTTCTCCTGAACTGTACGTAGGATTCATATATTTACTTGCTCATTGGATGTTGTTATCAGATTTTGCAACCTAGTCAAGTTGAGCTGCACGTAAAGGCTACGCTAATGACTTTTACGAGCTGTAGTTGAATGACCTATTGTGAAAATCTCTTAAGGGAGTAAGCACACTTGAGATTCTATGAGACTTGAAAATTTTCGACCAAGGCGTGCTACGAAAACTGACGTGGGGCAATACCACAGCATCCTCGTAAATCGCAGATCAGGGAGAGCAAAAATCTTTCCGTGCATTTTTATCGCCAGAGGAGATACCTGAATACAAAGTGTAGTTCCTTAGCACACTTGCTCACCGGTTTCTGGAAAGTAACGGTGTGCCTTGCCCATGGGCTCTAGAGATGTGACGATTCTTAAAGTAACGGTTCGTAAAAGGGAGCCATTCTTGGTACGTAACGGTCGTTAAAAGGTTACGGTTCTTAAAAGAAGTAGCTGTTCTTGATATGTAACGGTTCTTAGAAATTACGGTTCGTAAAAGGCAGTGATTCTTGATACGTAACGGTTGTTCATGTGTTACGGTTATCAAAAGATGACGATTCTTGGAAACTAACGTCTCCTGGACCGGCAGGTAACTATTACTGCTCTGGATCAATTACTTACAACGAAATTGCGCTGCAAATTATCGTCATCTAACGGAATTACTGCCGCCATCTGACCATGAAATCACCGACTCCGGCTGAGCGACGTTATATGACACAAGATTTGTTACGCTATTTATAACTGGAATCTTATTAAATGTTGCCGTCTTACATGACTGCATTCTTTTGTTCCTTAGGTTCGGGTCGGGTTAAGCTCGTGTGCGCAAATGTGAGACTATTTTGTGGACTGCTTTTTTATGCTTTCACACTCGCTTAAAAATGTTGCTACTTTGAAGTGGTAGTTACACCTCGTAAGTCATAAAAATTAGAAACCTAGTCTTTTGCGTCACTTTTAATAAATAGGGCTATATATCTAAACAATAAGAAAATAATCCCATTGTTCATCGTGACAGCCTTTATACGCTTTTATCAAATACGGTAAAATACAGTCAATTCCAAGAAAACAGCGATGCACCTTATGCAAGCAAACGGCATTAAGCGAATCCTATACAAGCAAGCAGAACTACATAAATATTTTAAAAACAATTTGAGTAAAATTCCAGCAAGTGTAATCAGAACGACAAACAAATTTTATACAAGCCGACAGGACGAAGTTCATCATATGCAAGCACATCTTACATCGTATGACGGGAGAAAACCGCTACAGTACATGGTTCAGACCGAAGAAATGTCATTATTGATCTATTCAGTATTATTGTTATCGTTAGTACATACATGAATATGTTTAGTAAATATTTTATTCGTATAATTATTCGAGTGCAATTATTGATGTTGCCTGGCTCCGTCATATCGATCGAACTTTGATGGCACGTGAAAATTTTCGAAATACAAATTATTAAAATTCGTCTATAACATTGCACGATGAAAGACATCAAACGGAGTAACGGCTCATTATAAGACAATAAGTGAAATAGGTGCTTCGTTTTCAATTATTAAATGATTGATGATTCCAAAAATTGGGTTTTTATTTTACGAGTGACCTTTTATAAATGGAAGCGCTATTCAAATTCCTGCAAAATAGGCTGAGTTTTTCTATTCATGTCTAATGTATAATCAACATATTTTTGAAAATCAAACATATCGGGTCAGAAAATTATTTCTCGAACATAAAATGAACTATTATAAAAATATTATTAGTTATATAATCGATTAAGGAATTTTTGATAATCATCTGCTCCAGATTGCTAGAACAAAGAATACGACCCTGATCCATTCCAAGCATTGCAAAAATTAATATATCAAACGTATATCAAAGTTCTTTATATTCAATCTTGAGGTATGACACGAACACAGTTGCAAAGCTTATTTCATAAAAGTACGAAGAGGTGAAGAATAATAGTGAACTAATGGGCAATTAAGCGTGCATTTGAAGAATAAGTGGAAAATACTAACAATTAACCGTTCATTTCATCCAGTACTTTTTACGACAATTTTCGTCTTGGATGCGAAGGATTTAATGAAATATGCCTGAATTACTCAACAGTTTTCCCATCAAGTTGTTATCAAGGAAAAAGCATCAAAAGGCGTGCAAAAGATAATGGTGTTTTACAGAAGCGTGACTGACTAAAGACAGCTTCCACATTATAACAGGGGTTGTTTTAAGCTCAAAAAATGTGTTTGTATATTGCCGAACTTTCGATATTATTGCAAAAATGCTGTTCTTGCACCTTGTATCTCATTAATATCAAAAGGATGAGGATCACTATTTTTGAGATAAAATTACAAGAAAAAAGAAATAACTGGTGGAAGTAACAACTGACATAAAAGTAATCAATGCTCAAGTCTAATCGGCGCTCTACTCAAGCGGGTTAATTCTGCAGCGAAATGAGGATTTTAGTTTTCCCAGTCATCGCTAACACGAATATTGACAGGATTCTTTATCGATAGGTGTCAGTAATCAAGGAATTTCTGCTGAATTTCCAGTTGACCTAAACTTTCTCGACAGCCCCACGTCAAAGTCGTGACGGAAAATTTTAGCAGGATAATGATTCCTTCACCAGCAGCCAATTATATTTTTATAATCTGACCACAACATCTGCATACACAATGTGATAGATGGAGGCAATTAATTTACAGTTTATCAAGAAGTAAGGGATTAAAGAGGAGTGAATTACTATTGTTGAAAAATGGTTACTTAATTATCATCGAGCTTCAAATACTTTTCTCATTTTATGGACCCTATTGTAAAATAACGAATGAAGAAATGCAAAAACTGAGAAATTTGCTCGATAGTGAAATGAAAAATTCCATAGGCTTCTAGAATTAGTCGTGATACAGTGGTACTTCTTATAAGAAGGAAATTTTAGACTGACGGCTAAGAACTTCAAAAATATGTTCTTAGTTTGTTAATTTGTTTTATTTTACTGAGAATGATTAAATGAGGAAACGAAAACGTAATAGAATCATAAAAAATAAGGCTTGCTCAAAAAACTCTAGTGCTCTATTTTGATTCTTTCACTACATGTTTTTTGCAACACAACATTTTTTGAAAATCGATTTTATTAACTAATGTATTTTGTTGTCACTAAGACATCAAGTAAAAAACATAATTATGAACTGAATACATCTATTTTGAAAGAAATCGAATGTTTTGACTCAATTAAGCGTCTTTCACATAATTTTCTCCCTATTAGTGAGCGTAATTTTCTCGATTATAAAATGCCTGATGTGAATTAGTAGAGCTGGTCAAATCCAGCTCAAGGAATAATTTTTCACAGACACAATCAGTGTTCGTTCGTGTGACGAAATGTAGAATATCAGAAAAGCTTTGGCTTGAATAGCTCAATAATTTTTATCAGGAGTTTTTTGTAGATCGGGTCTAGCGGTCTGATCTACAGAGGAAGATGTAGATGTACACTTTTGCCTCGCTAATCTAGAGAAGTAAAACTTGCTGTAAATTACGCTCAACGTTCATACAGAACTAAAGGCTGTTTTAAACCACGTTCAACATTCATACGGAACTAAAGGCTGTTTTAAACTACGCTCTACATACATTCATACGGAACGAGACAATCAGTTCTTAGTTTCGTCCACTCACTTTTAAAAAAAGATTTTATCTTTCATATGGCTTACCCCACTCCCACACGGGAGAAAGAGAGAGTGAGAATAAAAGAAGTAAGAGGGAGAGAAGACTCCACTCAAGCTTCGAAGGCCGATCAAGGATCTTCTTCACTCCGTGAAATTTTATTTCCTTTGCTCTCACATATTTTTTTTTCCCGTCCTCCGCTCTGTCTGTATTTTAATATTGTTCGTACTCTTCTTTCGGCCTTGCCTGAACTTCTTGTTTCTTCAGTTTTTCCTTCATCTGCTATTTTTTCTAGCGCATATTGTCAGAATGACAAGATGTTGGATTCCGAACGCTTTTATCGAGTTAATTTAACAAGTTTTGCATTCATTTAGGTTAATACTTATGGTTTATTGATTATAAAATTTTAAAAACTTCTTTCCATCGTATTATTCACTTCTGTGTTCACACCTTTTTCAAGTCAATAATTTAAAAAAGGTAAATGATAAATCGGTTATGAATAATTATTTGCTCAGTGCAAACAAATGAGCTTATTTTAGTTGAATTTTCATGTAATTTTTTCATTCACCTCTCAAGAAGAGACAAATTGAACATAAACAGTCCTTTTTAACTCAAGTAAGCTATCATGTTAGCTTCCAGTGATTTTTTACGCTTTACGGTCGTTCAATTTGTTCATTGGGAATTTTAAAATTGTCTGTGCTCCTATCTCTTAGAATGCTCGTGAACGGGTTGAGTAAATTTGAAATTCAGGATGTGAAACTCTGAATATTTGCAAATATATTTGTTAATTAGCGTGGGTAAGAATAATGAGTGTATAATGATATTGAATCAATCAGAATAGCTAGCTAATATTATTGTCAGTAGCGAGGACTTTCACTCTTCTTTATCAATAATTAATGAATATTGAGAATGACTTTTTCCCTCACAGTCTTCATCAGCAACAACATTTAAGAGATGTCAAGTCGAATTTATATCTTTACCCATTGTTGCTTACATAATTGGATATGCAAAATCCGTATGCTGTAGAGGAAAGTCTTTCAGAGATCAGCTTCCATTTGTAGAAACAATACTAAGCAACGCCTTGACCTAAGCAACACGAGTATGTTAAGTTAGTTATCCCAAGATGTGAATGGCAATTTGTTCGGAGTTAAATATCCCTTACCCGGCCACTTCCTGAAAACCATTCGTTTGTTAATGATTTTCTATTTTGTCAAGCAGCAGATTGAACCTGAAAAAAAGAATCAGTCACATTATCATCTTGTTACTTAATACGTAGTTTAATTCTCGTACTAAAATTCGTAATACAGCTGTTTTGTAAGAATAATTTCTTCGCCACGAGAGTGATGGTGATTCCCCTTCTCCCCCACCACCACGACAACCACGACGCACCAAACCCTGCACCCCTCCGTTCCAAGGGCAACACCTCCGTGCCACCTGAAGAAGAAAAAGAAGAAGAGTACGAAGAAGAAGATGCATGGGAATCCTTGTGAGTGGAACTCTGGGAACTATCCACAAGCACAAGCATCCTTGTGCTTCGCTCGCTGCAGGCCCATGTGGTCACAGAGCTCAAGGTGACGCTGGGATTCTTGGCGCGGCATCTGCGGGGTACTGACGACTTCACTCAAAAAATGTTAACTTTCAACAGTTCTGCTAAGTGTACAGTATGTTGAGCTGACAAGCAATAATTAGGGTATTTTTAGATGATTGGGTGTTGAGAGACTGCAGTATTTCAAATTGAAAGACGTGGTAGTGTCCCAGAAATATTAGGTCTTACTGAAATAAGTGTTCTAATGGCACAGAGGATTCATGAGCGTAGTTTTCAAGGCGATGATGTGGTTTGATGGAATTTTTCACCGTCGCAAGCACAGCAAGATCAATTTCTGCGGATTAGAAACTACAGCTAGTCAGGAGGGCCTTCTTCGACAGAGACAGGCTCAAGAGGTCAGCTGTTTACGCTGTTGTAAAGTCATTCGCATTGTTTACGATTAACTAAAAAATAACTAGACATCTGTTTGTCCTGCCTTGTTGAGTCTTGCACTCACGTAATAATACTTGAGAGAGTATTTTTATGAAAAGGCATACCAGCATTAAAATTATTCTTGAAATGAAATATTGGTGGCAACGAAATTTTGATATGTGAAGAAGAACACGCTTTTTGAAAATTAAAAGCACTGTGGCTAGCATTTCGAACTGGTTAGTGAAAAGAAGAATTTTTTTTTTAAGTTTCGGTGAGAAAAATTACTTTATAAACATGAATTCTAAATTTCTCCTTTTTAAGTTTTTAACAACATAAACTTTCTTAAGTGAATAAAAGAACTTATATATTTTTAAAGAGAAATAGTAAAAATGACGTGCTTAACAAACATGTTCCTAAATATTCGGCGACAGATGCAGCTTGCACGGACCCCACGCGTGTGCGTATGTCAGGGGGGCAAGACTTTTTGAACTGAGATTCGGTCTTTTTCGCTCCTCCAGCAGGTGTTGAGACACAAGAGTACTGAAGAGAGCACCAGAATAGAAAGTACTGAATAGCATTGATGCAAAACAGCCCTGGCGATGCACCACAGCTTTGAGTGATGCACCACAGCTCACTCATCAAAGGTCACTATGGAAAGTAGAATTAGTGAGTCGCTCTCTGTGGTGAATATACCCGAAAACTTCAACTTAAAGCACCATTGATTCGTTTGAATGCCAAGACGCACTTCGACGAATGCTTACCTCTTCAGAACGGTGATAAAAAAATATAAACCGGCCAGCTTCCGCTGTGGGGAACTTTTAAGAGAATCGGGAAAGTGATCAGGGAGATGAAGGCAGCTCTATGGGCTCGCATGAGGAGTCTCATACGTGTACAAAAAACAGCAAGGTAATTCTTACCTGGTAGTGGGCGAAGTGTTGCTTCCACGTAGAGTTCCAAGTAAAAAATGTTTACTTCTCCCACCGTTACTCAATCGATTCGAGCTTACCGAGTAATGCATTCCACTTTGAATTGTCTGGCTTAAGGAAAATTGTGTCTTAGATGTATTCTAGAAATTCTTAAAAGCGGAGTCTATCATTTGTAAGTCCATAGGTTCAAATTATATTTCTTTGGTAAAAACAACGGCCAATTTTTCTAATTTATCGATACTGTACTTGAGACTACGATGAGGAAAAGTCATTGAAGTCACGCGCCCATTATCACGACAAAATGTGAGAAGCTTTACATGTTGGAGAATTCAGGTTCAGCTCGGTACTTACTTTCTAATCTTAAGGTTCAAGATCATCAAATGATTTTTTTAACAAAATTTCAGGTGATATAACATAGATCAGCACTTGTAAAAGCTTGCGCTCATAATAACTCAGAAAACAATATGAGCTTCAATTGTCAATTCACATAGGAATTGGGACATCATCTTTCTCTAAAACCGAAAGCCCTGCCCGCTATCAATCACCTCGGCAACAATCACACTGTAATCATTACTCGCTCCATCAAACAACGAGAACGGGCTTCGAAGGGGTCATCATTTGAGGCTGAAAAGCATCGTAAATCATCGAAAATTTATAGAAAATTGCGGTGCTAGAAAATGGACCTGCGTCTAATTGAGCATGGCCATCATCAATCAATCACAAGCGATGAAGACGATCATGGTAGCGGTTTCAAAGGACGCGTACAAACCTGCTCTCTGTCTGACGAGATTTCATGCTAATGTCTTGAAAGGCGCAAGAGTGAGAGTGTTGTGGCCCCTGTGACCTGCGCGGTGTCCTCTTCTCCTGGACGTCACTGACCCGAGTTGCGTCAAGCCAGCCTGGACGGCATGCTGGAACCTGGAGATCCAAGACCTCCACTCCGCACGAGGTCAGCGAGCCTGGGATACTCCGAGTGTCTCCAAGGCTGTCAGTCTGGACGATGAGCTGGACCCTGGGGCAGTTTAGGTGTTTCTACGGCCGTGAGCTAAAAAAGTGAAACTACCTTTCTTCGGGCGTTTCCGTGACAACTGTCCTGAACAGAGCGCGACAAACTAACGATGTTAGGACAACCAGTCTTTATAGACCAGCTAACAGAGCTTGGCTGCCCTCCAGTTTATCCACGCGGTAAAGTTGCGCTTTTAAAAATGATTCGTCGAGCGAATTCATTTCATTTCTAATTGAAACCATAACAATTCACTTCGATGTAACTTGTGCTCACTTAAAAACAATCGTTCGTTTAATCGGGAAGCGAGAAATAGGAAGAAATTTCAAGTAAATACCCTTATTCAGAACTCAGACAGATCATACAACTTCATCCAATTGAACATTTAAATGAATCAAACTATATTAGGTGGAGATGAAGGAAAACTTCTGTTTCCTGGATTCTACATCACATTCATTGACTTTCTTTCATTTTCGATGTAACAGAAGACAGAATTACGACCTACGTAATTTGGTGTACTTACAACAAGGATCTGAGCTTGAATTGATGAGTCCCTATAGAACTCAAGAGGTTAATAGGGTTTTTGACTTGGGGTGCATGCCCCATGAGGTACAGGGCTTCTTTTCAAGGAACTTAAACTAAAAACCCGTCGGACGACCAGAGGAAAGTTGGAATGAATTTTTTTGCTTTCTAGATGTGTACTCTTTTACTTTACGCATTTCAATTACTACACTATTAGTGTAAGTAGTGCACTGAATTTAATAATGATGAAATTTGAATTTTTATGAAATTATGACTAGATGGCATAACAAGAAATTCATTTGTGGTCTGAATTTCTTTGGGTTTGAAATGCATTTGTTGCATAGTTCATTAAGACTTAAAGGTAATCCATACAACATGAACAAAGAACAAGTTTACTTTGATTCACTATTCAAATGAAACAAGCGTATAACTATGACTTTTTCTTGCGGGGGAAACATGGGAAAAGTTCGCAAAGTAAACTTCACCCTAACCCTGGGAAGTATTCGCTGTAAAATTTAGGATATCACTTACAATTAGCCAATTTGTTTAGAGTGCCTTGGGAAAGTGGGAAACCTTTATTTGCATTTGTGAGGAGCAGTTAGAGCTATGCATAATTCAATACCTTTTAAACAAGGAATTTGCATGCAGTTAACAAAGATACGACTGGAAGGAAGCAAACAAAAGTGAACTAGCGTGTTGGATATTTTGAATGCTGTTTAAAGGGACTGAAAAATTCTGTCAGCGCATTAATGTATTTCATAAAACAATACTATTTTGGGCTCTTAAACAGCTTATGAACGGTCACAAACAAGTATCTCACTTCGTCCAGGTGTATGAGATGCTATCTCTGTAGTAAGCATAAGCTGCAACACAACGCACTCGAGATAACCTTTGTTCGGAACAGCATTATTTAAAGCGAACTTGTCCTCCTGAAGATGGTCGGATGATGAGCCGAGAGTTAACTTTCCATGTGGGTCTAAATGCACGAACGAGTGCAGAGAAACTTTCAATAGAAACGCAATTTTTTTAGATCATAAAATATTCACACACAAACGACAGCGAGGCACACGATTTATTTAGTTGTCAAGTCGCTGAAAACGATTTTCAATTAAAATTATATCATAATTCGGTGTTTTCTTTATATTAAGAGGGAGACAGTGACTCTACATCTATTTTATTCATGTGAGGTACGCACATATGTGATAGTCCAAAACAGGCGCTTCATAACCACTACAATTACAACAGATAACAGAGAACCTTGGCAACAGCATTACTTTCCATCAGAGTTTCCCAACGGTGGTCTCAGCATCGATTGCCAAAACAGGTAATGGTGCGCATCAACGTCTTTGTCTGCCCTATTACAGCTGGATACGGTGCATAAATGCCGTAAAAATATTATAGAGATTTCATAATGATTAATAAAGTGTCCATAATTGTCGTTGTTAGTAGTTATTCTTGGAACTAAAGATCTTGTCGCTGCAGAGGATCCCAAATCGCCATTACAAGTAGCGCAATAAAAGTTCAGGTTGGGTTGCACCATAAACGTCCCATACTGGCCTCTGCACTCGGAACAAACATTGTGCTTCGCGTGGGCTGGTGGGACAACTGCACCAAAAAGATGATTCTGGGAGCCTCAATACAATCTAACGTTACAGTTGTACGGCACGAGTGTCAATGAGAAACACTATATTCTAGCATTTTTTCCTTGTTTTGCTGTAAAGTCTGTTAGACACGAAGGGTAAGTGTATGCAAAATAAAAGGTTTCTCAGTTTTCTCGCTCATGAGACCAGGCTGTTGTATTTCTACAGAACGTGTTATTTGATGACACAGGTCTTGTATTCTGATCAACAGAAATAATTTTTTTGACGGTTGAGTCCTATTTCACTCAGTGTACTTTTTCAACGTCACACCGTACAAAAAAACTCTCCAAATTACTTGAATGTCTTGAGTACAATCATATCTATAGCTTCGTTTATTTTTCAGTACAAGCTTGTTTGAACTCAATAAATTCTACGTCAACGTTAAATTTCGATAATATTAATCCCCATCGGGTGATATCATGCACCACATGTGGCTTGAAATAATAAAGACAATTAATCTTACAAAAGCATCTACGTTATTAACGTCTCAGTATGTTTTCGCACTTTTTATGAATACAACCTTTCTGACTGAGTCAGAAAAACCTGTAACATCATATCCTACAATTGGTGCAGGATTCTCGCAGTATCGCTAGATCCTTCCCTCTAAGTTGCCTGGGAAACGCGACGTCTGCATCAACAAATCCTTATTGATGAGGCAGACACGCGAGCTCTCCAGAACTGAGCGCTCCAAGCATCTCGCAACACCAAGGTCGATTCAACCGGACAACGAATCCTCAATACATTTTTTTGACAGCCGAAGGTTTCGGCAGGTAGGAACAACTTTCAATTCAAAGCTTGTTCTCATTAGTTATGCATCGTAAAAATTAAATGCTACCCGTAATGGTTGATTCTGTGCGACATGCATATGTTGTTAATGAAGAGTTCAGGGATGCAAAGTGGTTTTCTTTAACTTTCATAAATTACTTCGTGATTCAAATTGTTGCCTGATCTGATTGAATTTCACAGGAAAATCAGAAATACAACGTTCCCACAATCAATGACTGTTTAATTATAGAATCGTAAAATTAAATTGTACGTACATTGGTTAGCATGTAGAATTACTTAATCCTAGGAGTAAATTGTTTGCTTGTCTATTAGCTGGGCTATACTGATTGCCAAATCGAAAGTTCATTTAAAATTTGTCAGCAAGTGGTGAGCGTTACAAATGATTCCCAAATAACTACTGGCGTAGCTATTCGAACTTAAAACTTTACGGTTTCTGTCACATCCAAATAAAACTTAAATGCAGTTTCAGCGGGTTGATCTAAAAGTGCTTAAAAAGAACCGCAAAAGAACGTCGTTAAAACCCAAATTGAACACTGCGCAAGCACGTTCTTCTCGCTTTTCTCAAACCGCTTCCCAGCACGTGCACTTTTTTCATCCTGACCTGAACTCTGGAACAAAATCGACTCGGATTCTCACATAGCAAACATGGAGGCTGGCTTATGAATCCAAATTACCACTTCCCTCATTAGGTAGGACCACTGCAATGAACAGCGATGTCCAATCTCGAACGGTCGTCTGCTTGCGAATATCTCATCTGTCGCAAGTGTCGGTGAAAGGAATGGCTCCTAAATCTGATTGCGTAGAAGATTTCGAGGGCATAGTCGACGACTTGTTTTAGACGCGCTGCAATAGACCTGCTCATCTCAATCAAACCGGATGGATTTTCTGGGTCGTAAATTATTGGTTGCTCAATTAAAGAGTAGAGCGATGACTATTTCTTTCAATCAAATTAGTTTAATTAATGAAACCTTAGAGACATAAGGTCTTGTAGGATGCCCTAGAATCCATAGAACTTATTCGGGCCCACCACAAGTAGTTACGTATGAAAACTGTCTATCGTAATAGTACGAAAAATCCATGTCTGTAACATCTTTAAATGACGTAACACTTGTGGTAATGAATTCTTTTTAAATTGTTTCAAATGTTTCAAAGCAAAGTTTCATAATTCCTCACAATGGCTCAGTTATTCGTCATAAAAATGATAAAATAATACTCAAATACATCGGTTAAAAATAAAAACTCAAATAGGTTTTTAAAGAAAAACCGAGAGTGGAAAAATAAATAAAAGGAACGAGACTATTGAACCATGTAGAGAATATTTATTATAATTTGTTGAACATGTTCTTCCAATGTTTTTTTCGCTCGTTTCGTGGGAAGAATTATTGTTGTTAAAAATTGTAATCAAGCGAGTAAGCAGTGTTATTTTTTCGAAGAGTCTAAGCTTGCTGTACGTAGAAATCCGTTTTTAAGCCTTATTTCCCTCGATTGCACAGGTTAGTGTACTGATTATGGCACGGACGAGCGGGGCTCAGGGATTTTCAAGCCACTTCTTCGCAACTATTCGGCGTGACCAGAGAGCAGAGTCGAACGTTACAGCTCCCAATATCATTGGGGGAATAGCCGCATAAATAAAATACAAAATCGTCGTCACCAGTGGAAAATAGTCATCACAAAGCAAAATCTCGTCATCAGCGGTATAAAATCGGTATCATAAGCATAAAATCATCATCACAAGTACCAAATCTCCGTCACAAGCACAAAATTGTCATCATAAGTGCAAAATCGTCATCATAAGCACAAAATCGTCTTCAGAAGTACAAAAACTCCGTCGTTACACATATATGTTATTGCGGATTGAGTTCGTCATGGCAGAATCAATGCATGATATTGTATTTGTGGTGTTTTTCACACACTGACCGCTCGTTGCACCTGATTAGGTCCTCTCTTGGTACTCCAAACTGATAGGATGACCGGAGGCAGTGAGCTTAGTGTTTTCAACCTGATGGGGAAATACATTCTAACAGAAAAAAACGAAAGACCAATCGTTGTGATCCTATTAAAACAGCCGCAGGAACTTGAGTGGTTTACTCTGTTAAAACAATATTGTTACTCAAAAGAAATCAAAACCTATTGGTAGACTCAGTTCCCTCAACGGATTTTAAAATTGACACAAATATCGTAGATAGAAATTTAATTTCTTTATTGAAATTCCTTCAACATATTTTTGAATTGACACAAATATCTCAGATAGAAATTTAATTTCTTTATTGAAATTTTTGTAATTATCTGAATTGTTCAGAACTCAACCTAAAGCTCAAAAAATCGAACTTATTTCATATGTATGTCTCTAGTAGGAAATTTGAACTTAATTTCGTAAACTCCATTGTCTGTTAAAATAAATTGTGAGATTCTCAATTAAATATACTGCAAATGGACTTATTCGTCGACGTAGACGTGCAACGCTTTTTTCACGTTGAAATTCTACCAGCACCGTTATTCCAAGCGAAATATTTTGAACAAGTATATTTTGCTTCTCAAAGGTATACATCATTTTTACTTTTTGATAAATATTACACGGTAATAAATATTACAAATGCCTTTTATTTTATGCTACATGGTATCTATCACACCGGTCTTGTGTATTCACTCATCAATCTGTCTGTGAAATGAAGTAAAAATTCAATTTTTTCAAAATAAGAAATGAAAACGTTCGCCGTGCGAGGCCTATTTTCAGCAGCCGAGGGCTGCTGACCTGCGCTCGAAAGACGGATCCAATTTTGAAGCTTAATTTGTGTCTTAAAATTTTTTCAAGGAAGTCGTGAAAATCCATTTCTTTTTAATACGTTGCTTCACCTAACAGTTAAAAATGTTGTACGTCGTGTTTACTAAGTTTAAATCACGGAAAATCTTTATTAGCACCCGTTATTACTACAATTGCTTAACTTCATCTTATCTTTCGATAGGCGAAATTGTAAAATTTCTCATGTTCTTTTTAAAGGAACTCGAACGTGCTAGTGTTAGAGAGATCTACGTTTCCTGCCAAAAAATATTTTTGTTGGTCAGATCTTCAATAAACTTTCAGTCTTGAAAAGCCAAACGAGAAGTGAATTGATGGAGTTCCTTTCCTTTGAGCCTCTCATGGATCGCTGGCACATCAAATGCAGGGGACATCCTCCATCAAAAGACAGCCTAGCGCCATAAATCAGTCACTTTCTTTTACAATTTTATCTAAGCCTCTCATTAATTCATTTTTAATAGCGACAGCTCATTTTAAAAGCGCCGCTCCCATCCAATTAACTTTTATAACTGTGACATAATTAGAGTAATAAGAAGATACAAGCGTTCCGAGAGAGGGGGTCGGCTGCTCCATGCACCGCTGCCTGCAGCCCGCCGCGCTCCTGCTTTCATAAAGGACGTTATTAGAAAATTGTGCTTGAAATTGCCTTCTGTTATTTTTCATGAGCTGTCTGAGCTGCTGCTCGGCGCGGAGCGCTCTGAATGTAATTCTCAAACGGTAGAAAATGCGACGTTTTGTGCGTACGTGAGGAAACCGGTGCTCCAGGGGTTGCTGTAAATTGTACTCATACACATTACTTATGACTACCTCTGTCGGTGCTTGAATAGTGTACATATTTTACTAATATTATCGTATTCACTACATCTTTAATTGGCATTTTCACCGTTATTTATATTTCCGTCTATGATCTATATATTAATACGCTTGTACCTTAATAAAGTTCACACTACTCGCATCATCAAGAAGAAAATTACTTCCAAGACCGGACTATCTCTGCCCTGAACCTTTAACCTCTGTCCAACAATTGAGAGGACCACTTCTCATGGGCTAGTTTATCTAAACTTTGTTTACCTAAATTTCCGTGAAATTTTTATGGGTCCTGCTACTTGAGAATTATATGCATAGAGGAATTTAGCATGGAAGTACCAAGGAAAGTACTCTGAATTGTACTCTGAGTAAATTTTTGTATCGATCAACTTTTCTTTTTCCGTGAACACAAATCAACCATACAAAAAAATTTTCTACACTCCAGTAACATTATAAGTTAATATTTTTTCCAAAACTACTCCTTTGCCGGTATTTTCACACTTTTTTAATCGTGTTAGAAAAATCCTCAATTCTGTTAAAATTTTAATTCACCTTACAATCATGACTCAGCAACAAGTAAGGCATGGAAGCTGTGAATTTTGAGACCTTGAACGCACAATTTTGTTTCATAAATTGATACAATTTTTTGGAACCGCTCATATGATCAGATGCAAGATTTTTAACGAAAAAAATATATTTCTAATTTGTTATTTGAACAAGAAATGAAATTACATTCTGCTGAGATGAACAGCAAATCAAGTTTACGTTAGACAAAGGCTGACTTTGTTTAAAATTTTAGTGCATACTTAAAGTCATTCGGGGATGGACGCAAGACGAAATTCACACTGGAAAAATAAATCAAGGATTGCAAAGACCCTGAAAGCAGCCTCATTCGTCACTACGATACTGTCTTGATGAACAGACGTCTGACTAATTTTCTTACGGTGGTTGAAGTTACATCACCGTTTTCGTATCATTTCAATCTCTAATAACCCATTAACTTTAAAGTTCAAAGAAAGGATCACGAATTTGTAACGTATGTAAATAGTAATCCGAATTTTTTGTTTTTTACATTCCAAAAGAAAAGCAATATGGCGTAACTTTGCATTGTGTGAGATATGCATGCAATTTCAAATGATTATATGATTTACTCTGTAAACTTTCCTGATAAGCAAATTTAGTGGCACAATTATGACTGGTTATGATTTCGGTTGCCAAGATTGCATACTAATATCATACAAGTTTTTATGTCCTTTTTGTTTTTCAGGTTCAGAGCCCATATTTGTTCTCGATGTTAAAAGTTTGTAGACGTCTCTTGAAGTCCATATTGGTTGCTGAAATTTACATGTGTCTACTAGGTTTGTGTTCGTCTTTGGTCGTTAACGACATAATTGATAGTTGTCTTTACAATTTCACGTCGAGCTCACAAGCATTTGTCTTGAAATTTTGTTGTATTGAGAGATATAGTGCCTGGCCCTTTCTTAATATTTTCACATGGCATTAGTTTTTTTAGTCTAAGTGCAGACGAGCTCACTCGACCTAAATTGAAAAATTCAAGCCATTGTGATGATCGATCGAAAGCTCTTTCAAAAAAACCGTGTCAAAAATCTTCATTGCTCAAAAGTGTAGAGCTGTTTCTTGTCGTGCACGTAAGTCTAACTATAGCTATCATACGTATGAATCAAAACTACCTACGCAACGATGAACGAAGAATGAGTTCTGAGGAAAGTGCTTGCAAACTTTCATTGAATCACCGAAGCAGATAATGTGCGAAGGGTATTTGCATTTTTTCAAACAACGAAGTTCAAATAGGAAGGCGTATTTTACTTATAAACTACTTTTTACTTACTAGTTTGCATTTAATGACTATGTCTGTAGCATAATTTGACCTACTAAAGAATAGTAATTATTAATTGATCGATTTTTTGTTAAATTTCATTGAATTTATAATGAGCAATTGACTGCATTCATGCAGTAAATGTATTCCAATTTGTATTATTGTCTTCATTTACTGCATTCTTGCTTGAAGTGAAATGTATTTATCGACTTCTGGTTGACGATTAAATAGTTGTTCAAGTTCAAAAATCTCACAACGAGGGGGTAAATGTTTAACACATAGCAGCTAACTTCAGCCGAAGGATTCACATCTGCTTTCGCAATAATGAATTGCATTTTAAAACTAAAACTCACATTTTGATATCTTATACGGTGAAGTAACAAAATACCCTTCTTCTTTTGTGCCTCCCTGCAATTTATACTTGAAACTAGCCACATGATATTGATTCAATAGAGCATTCAAATTATCACAACTTGAAAGTCACCTTTTTGTTTAGACTTTACAGGTTCACATTCCCTTATAAACTGATAAAAATTTTCTTTCAGATATGTATTTATACATGCACGTTTTGGTCCATGATTTCTTACGAGGTAGACTAATGCATCAAAGCATTTCAAACACTCTCCAACAATGGATTTTAATTGCAATGACGCACTTCGATTGCCAAGACTTTCAAGAACGGCAATAAAAATTCACTGCGAAGCTAAAAATAATGTATAACGGCTATTTAAGTTCTTTCATGCTTCAAAATATAGAGTCGTGAACCAACGAGTGCCATCATTGGTTGCAAACATTGTACAAATAAACCAGCAACTGATTGGTACACAATTTTTTGATGACTCTGGCCAAGGCTTTCGCTAAGCCTTTGCAAAATATTGAAGCAAGGCATACAAGGTGAACATACTTTTGTTGCAGAACAGTCGTGGGAAAACTAACGTTGTGCTGCTGAAGCCCTTTTGAGGCGGTACTCTGGTCGACTCCGTCAGGACCCTGTCCGACTCGGAAGTCAAATTTGCGATATGTCCTTCGACTGCGAAAAAGTTTACAAAAATACAAGCTGGTAAGCGTTCATGTTACCTTTATCTGATCAGTAAGTGATGCTGTGGGATGGTGCATTGCAGCTATTAGCGACCAGATAAACATATTTCTGGTGCCTGAAGAATTTTCAATAACTTCTAACGACTTTTTCGGAGTTTGAAGTGTCCGTGCACATGTAGTCGTGTTGAATTCGAAAGAATATCGAACTTACATTATGGCACAGAGATTATGCTCTTCTTATCATAGCTCATCTGACTTAACTGTGTCTCTCGCCAAGAGAAATTAATTTCTTCATTTTTACGCAATTTGCATGTTTCGATTTTGAACGTGTAAACTCTTGAAACCGTCGATCAAAAAAACTGAAGCGACGAGTTCATTCTTCCTTGCTTGACCTTTGTCGGGGTAAACTGACCATTTCCGAGGGTACTCGAAAGTCTGAAACAATATAAAAAATTGGCAAAAAATTACACCCTTTCGACAGAGAACTAGGAAACCCGCCAGAGAAGGAATTACTGAAATGTCAATTTGTCGAGCATTAATCAAAGTAAAGTACTGGATGAATTGCACCGAAATATAGCGTAGGTATTCGAGCGTTAAAATGAGCATTAAAACAATGAAAAAATAGACCATGTTTCGGTTTTCTACCATGAGGTACCTCCACTCTAGATATGATTGCTCAAAATAATTTACAGGGCATTTGGCAATGTTGCTGTGATTACTTTGCTGGGACGTCTGTGTTATGCTCGCTAAAATAAAGCTGATACAATCATAACTTAATACTTCAAATTGTCTTCACCAATACAGCTCGTAATTTCAAGAAACTGTACCTCCAAGCTGCTCGATCAACGGTTTTAAGGAATTCAATATTATTCATACATATTTCTGGCATGCCAGCAACTTTTCCTGTGCTGAAGTTAATTTTCTCATATATTATGAGCTTAGGATCCAACAATACGAAAGAAAGCATTGTCGAAGGACGGATGAAAAGGCGGAATTCCAGGGAGGATGCAATTAACCTGAATTTTATGCTTCGTAAGAAATTTGGGGAAATCATTCCATTCATAATGAAGGTCGAGAGGCTTGCAAATGAATGGTTCCAGGAGTGGCGGCGAGGCTTCCGGCTTCTTGTGACTGCAAAGCCTGAGAGAAAACTGCTCATTTTTCTGGGTGGAGTGAGAGAGAGAGACAACTGCTGTTCATAACTGTTCAGCTCGACTGGAAATGTGTACATGTGTCAGAGAGAAAATGCGCTTTCTTGAAAAAATTTCAGTAAAGCTGGGCGACGCCCTTACACATGTCGGAGATTTGAATATTTCTCCAAACATATGAAGTTTATTTCTAATAATAGCTGCATTGTGCAGTTTACAGTTGGTTCAGTTTTTGGTACAATTTCATATTTTCTTCGACACTAAAAGATGCACAAAAACAGATTTTGTAAACGCTGATTTTCAACTCCCTTTGTTTCCCGGCGCCTACCCACTCTACGAATCCGACACAAAAATCTTTTTTCGTGCAACCGACAGCTTCAGTGTGTACGCGAAAAGTTCACGTGTTATCGTCGCTTGTTCGGATTTTAGCACATTGGATTTGAATAAATCGTTGCTTTTTCGTGCATCGCGTGTGCGAATGACTTGCCATGTCTCTAATTCGTAACATGACTGCCTTCTTCCGCGACTGCATTGCCATAGAGGCAGTTCACTGGCGGGCTGTCGCTCAGTCCTTTTTTGCAATAACAAGTTTTTTCATCGTAAGTACCCGCTGCTTCTGAGGTATTTTTTGCACTCAAGGGCAGCCGTCAGCAAATTTTGCAGACGGTCGTTTGACAGGAGAATTGATTGGATTTACCATGAAGCGATCACGTGCTTGGAGCATGGGGATTTATCGAGAGGATTTACCGCATATAGAGTGAAGCGATCACGTGGGTAGAAGCAGGAGGATTTTCATGAGAATTGACTGCATCTAGAAGAAGCAATCACGTGCCCAGAAGCCAGAAGATTTATCTAGAGGATTTATTTTATAAGCAATGATGCGATCACGTGCCCTGAACCAAGAGGATTTGTCAAGAGGATAGGCTGTATTTAGAGTGAAGTAATCGCGGGTCAAAGAACAAGAAGAATCAGATGGAGTTAATGGATTTACAGAGAAGCGATCGCGCACCCAGGAACGAAGGGGCATATTTAGCAGATTGGCTGTAGTTAGAGTGACCCAATAACGAGCCCAGGGATAAGAGAATTTAGCAAGAGGATTGAATGGGTGTCAGTGATTTAGTCAATCATGGGACATGAATATTAAGCAAGAGGATTGACAGGACCTAAAGTGCAACAATCCCGTGTCCCAGCTACACGGCTGGGTGAGTCGTCGCGTGCATAGCAAGGAAACAAATTTTTTTGTGAAATCTGATCTGATTCGCAAAACATGAACGTTCATTTCCATAATTCTCTGAACGAAGCTCATGGGAAATTTCAATTTATTCTCAAAGAATAAATACGAACATATGCAAATACTACCAGCTTATTATTTTTTCTATGACTTTACATATTGTCAATAAATTTGGCAAGAATTTTTATAAAACACATCTCAAAAGTTAATTGTTGCCAAGACGCACTAAGAAGTTTTATCTCGAAAGTCACAAATTCTTATTTACACCTGGGCGTGAAACAGAGAGAAATTAATACAGCAACGATGACTTAAAAAGCCTCTTTCTGACGCAACCCGAGAGCGGCAAGCGGTGCTCCCGGGAATTACTATGTTAATTCTTTCATAATTATGCCGCAAGAATGAATTAGAGGTTTTATGACTGGCTGTCATGTGCCGGGTCAAATGCGGCCGCTGATCTCAAGCACATCAAACGCAACTGTTCTGCTTTGCATCGCCTCGACGGGACCAAGTAACCTCTCGTGAGAGCGGAGCTGTAGGGAGTCGGAAGCTCAATGAGGCTTAATTGGGGTAGAATTATTTTAAATGAATTCATCCAAGCTATTAGAGGATTTTTCTCGCATTTGGAACGGATTCGGTGTGTATAAATGATGATATCAACGGACGGGATGCTCTTTTTAAACGTGATGCTTCGTTTAAGCTCTGCCTTTGTTCGGCTGCATTTACTTTGTGTTTATACTTACATATACACAACTAAAACAGTGTCTCAGTCACCGCTTATCAGCAGGTTCGTAATTCACTAAGCCGCGATCAATGCACACATCGGAAATTGGTTTGCCCTATCTATTGACAACTGAACATAGGTACACTTTCAAGATCTTTGTAAGCCAGTATTAAGCTTCAATGTGAGGGGAGAATTTTTAGAACAATCTACGAGTCTCGGCACATTTTCGTTTACGATATTGCTAAATCTTTCAATAAATTTTCATACCAGAGCAGGAAATTGATGTGTATTTTGTGGCTGAATATAAACAAATAATATACAAATGAAGACAACACCTAGAAAAATTTTGGGAGCCTTTAAAATGACCGTACATTGGTACACACAGTAGGATGTCGAATTACTGTAGGTCGGCGATCTGTTCTTGAGACGCAACCCGATTCGATTTGTTCTGAAGTCGAGACCAACAGTTTTCATGGACGTAAAATCATGTAATGGTGGACGTAAGGCGAAACGACCATTTTTTTGTGTAAAATCACGTAGTAGGTAACATAATAAAGTATAATCATTAAAACATGACATGTTAACAACATTGTACATTATAACAAATAAGATGGCACGGAGTGTCGAATAAAAGACATTACATTCAGAACGTTTCGAGTCTGTACCCATTATCAGCTAAAAGGAAAAAACTGAAAATCTGGAATGAGAGATACACCATATGAAAGAAAATTTCTTCAGTACAGAAAAATTGTTCAAATGCAAAAAAAACTCAAAGCGGAGAATATTATTGGCCTTTGAAATTAGCAGGTAAATTTGTGCCTCGGGTTACAGTAAAAAATTTTATATTCATGGAATACTTATTGAATACCAGAAGGAATAATAAACTCAAGCTTTCCTTAACCTCAATTCTTACTAAATATGTATAAATTTGAAAACGAATCGGTGAAATGTCCTCATGTCCCGCTAGTTTTAGTTAGACAATCATACACTGAGCTGAGCAGAAATAATACAAAACGTCGCCGTGAATAGATAACTTATTTAGTGAACTCGGTCCCACGATGGAAGCCGCGCTCGCATAAAATATGGCAATGATACGTTAAGGCATCTATCTCTTGGGAAAATCTCGTCGACTCGAACACGCTGTCCTTCTATGCCTATCCTGCACCGGCGCTGCCAGTGAAAGCTGCTGCGGAGGCAAGGTCGGCGGCGGCCGCCTGAGGCCGAGGGTTGATTTCATTCCTGTAACTCAAGTCGACTAAGTTTACTCGATAAGTCTGTCCTGCTTGCCTCCCGTGCTCATGCGTGTCGTATTTCAGATGCATGCCGAGTCTAGCTTTCAGGACCAAACAAGCAGAATGTTCCTACTGTTTTTAATCCTTTCTAACGAATGAATGTTGCGAAAAATGAGTGAAAAAATTATTTTGAGACACCATTACACCAGCCTACTGTATCATATGCTACAACACTTCTACGACCAAACTCAAGTCAATCAGAGGCTACAACACTACCCCTAACTCTAGCCTATCATCGGTTGCATCGTTCAAAAAACGCACGAGACTTTTGTTTTTAGGATCCCATAAAAAAAAGAGCCTAACTAATGGGTAGTCATTACGTCTGCCATGTACGAACCCTTTTAAGGCGTGATCGCCGTTCCTCCAGTCGAAGGGAATATGAAACCTTTCATCGCCTGCAAAATATTAAAGCGAAGTGCGCCCTGCACTCCGTGCGCGTTTTGGTTCTTCATCGTGGCCCAGCGTAAGAAATTTGCTAGAGAATTTCACCCTCAGTATTTGTAATAACGTGCTTTGGTATTTTTATTCTCTAGTGCAATACGTGATTATATTTCAGAAGATGTAAGAAAAGGTGGCTGTTAGAAGATGCTCGAATGTACAGAGGTCATGTTGACATTCAAGTGCAAGCTTCAGAATGACTCTTTATTACGACTTGTGTACTTATGTACGTGAGGTAAATTTTTTGACTGTCCATAAGAATTGAACCCTCACCCACCCAAACCAGTAGCTCAGTCAGGACAGACTAGCACTTGCAGGGCCACCAGAGGATTATTTTTTCAGCTCTCGATAATTTTCAAAAATTTTAACATGTTAAAAATTCAGAAAAAGCTGACAAAATACCAACCAAGCAACAAGCTATGTTTCGTCCTTTTTTTCCCGATATTCACCACATCTCATAATCTCTCCGAAGTCAATGCAAGCCATGCAGGTTCCCTACGTCAGTTTAAAGACGCAAAACAATTGGATGTGTTTTGTGAAGCCGGCACTGTATGTTATGCGTTATAGAGTTAGCGATGTACGAGATTCTTTTGAAACAACATCTCTTAAAAGGGACTCGAACATTGATGGGCACAAAATACTTGCTTTTGCTTCAGTCGATTTGAGTGATGAAATGATTAGAATATTTTTGTGATGTATGGGCAAAATCCATGACAATTGTGTGCTTGTTTAGCCACCTGCAGTCATGATCCTTCATTTAGATAGAAATTTTGCAATCCTTTTATTGATGCTAGTGATTTAGCTGACGATACAGCGAGTCTTAAACAATTTTTTGGTTATAAATACCGACCACATTTCATTTTTTGCATCCGATTCTGACTTGAGGTAACGAACCCGCTATATTTTCCAGGAGTGCGACTCATTATCTCTCAGCAAAGGAATTAAGCTGACGAATCAACTCAATTTTCTTGCTTTTTATCCGGCTTCTGTGGTTTCAATACACTATCACTTCTGATTGATTAGTTGACTTTCAATAATAAAGAACGCTTTTTGACCTCAGAAATAGCAACGATAGAGTGTGCAAAAGTCATTCTAAATAAATTTCAAATAATGTATACACTATTTCACTTACCGTAATAGTGCATAAGTGTCTGCGTTTTTCTATTATTCCCACGTTTAAAAAATTGCGGATCAACTCCTCAAGATAGCACGAGGAATTCTTCCGCTTAAATGCAGCATTTCTGGGAAATCTGAACCAGTAGGTCAGATGAAGAAGGTCTTTACTTCTGTCCGACGTCAGACGTACAATCAACCCCACATCACACAGGAGAGACATTCATACTGTACACAGCTCATGCATTTCATCGTCTGATCGAATCCAGATGTTGCTTGTATTTTTGCAGACGATTCTATGACTCACGTGCACGAATGAGGGATCGTGGGCGCCTTATCGGTCATCCATCTCTGTTTTGGACTGTTTGGCTGAAGTTAATTCAAGGGTGGACTTGACATCTTCACGAATCCTCTAAAATAATGAAACGGACTGAAAATTTCTACGAATGGGGAATTGATTTTTTTTTCGAGCGCTGTAAGCGAGTGCTAAGCAAACTTGCATCTTCGATGGGATTGTGGTGTGCAACGTACATGTATTCTCATTTTTGAATATTCTCACGACTTGTGATGAGTTTGCACAAAAATTTCTCTAGCGAGTGTCCTATGACAAAGAATAATATTTTCGCCACATTCGCTCTATGCCGATAATAATTCAGCTTAACTTTCAGCCTACCTTTCGTGCTAAGAACTAACGCCAAATTATATTCCTATCCCCTCCGTTTTAACAGCCTAACTTGAGCGGTAAAAAGTAGTTATGTTCTCTTCAAAAGCATTGAATCTTTTGTGAACTTAAATTGTTGTCTGCATTTTATTTTTTTTTTAATTTTAAAAAGGAAATTCAGCGTAAATGCCGCTGTCTTTACTCAGCAAAACTCGACTCAAGTATCCTTCTCTCCAATGCAGTGATCAGCCCTCACTGATTGTGGTCTGCGAGACATATGTACTTAATTAGAGACATATGTACTTGAAAAAAAATTGCATTTATTCGAATTCGTAATAAAATACAGAGCATTTCACAAATAAAGTGTTGGGATTTTAAAATACTTATTACTCAGTGAGTATTGCTTGGAAATACTTGAAGTTAGTATCATTTCAAAGCTTAAAATGTTTATTTTTACAGATTAAAGTGTTTTTTTAGTCACAATAATAGTTTAGGAATTGTTATGCCAAAAGTAGGATTAATCTTTTCGCCAATTGCTCGAGCGGGTTTTTAAGTGCGTAATCTCTAACTTCACTTACTTGAATAGAGCTGAACATCAGAACAGACCAAAAATGAAGAACAGGTGATGTTAAAAGAAAAACATTTACCTTCAATAACAGCACAATTTTTGATCATCATTTCCCATTCATTCCCATCCACTCATTCTCGCTGAAGTGCCTTCATTCAAGAGCTCTGAGAGACTCCTAAGTTCCGAACTACGCTTCAAATGATTGATCTCTTAGAATTCTGGAACTTTCACGCAAAAATAAAAGAGATACTTTACCTCGAACGGAAGCAGTATATGAGATATAAGCGACTTGTGTAGGAAAAAGCACGCATGCATTATGCTACGCTTTTATATTTATTTTAAGCGGTATTAAGTATTTTGTTGCATTGTACACAACTGATGAAAATGTAGATAGAATGACTTTTAGGGAATTGCTCAAAAAAACGGCTTATTTTAAGCAAAAACAGTTCGTTAAAAAACATTTTATTAACAGTGTCTGAAAATCTCCCTTACGAGAATTCATTTGTATTTTACTGCAGTTTTACTTATTTATTATTTCATGTTGACCTATTCGGTTGGCTGTATTTGTGTTATTGATAAGAATGTAATTTTTATTTGAATTATTTATTTATTTTTCTCTTTATTGTTTGTTTTATTGAATCATTTGTTTCATACATTCATTTTTATGGTTATCATTGAAATAATTCTATGTATAATAATCTTTGGTAGTAAAAAATATGCACCAGCAATCGTTCCTCACCTTGTACTGTTACAGCAAATAATCATTAAAAGATTACGTTACATTTAAGTATGAATAACGCCTGTGTACTAGTACAAATTCAAGTAGCGGATGAACATAGGAAAATTATTCTCAAGAACGACTATTATGCAAAATATTCCGTGAAAGCAAAAGCATTCGCGGAATAGCTGTATCTTGAGCTTTGTCACTTCTGAATTAAACTCTAAAAGTTCGAGGTCAGTAGAAGTCGTGGGCTTTTTTACCCAAAATAAAGGTTCCACCACACAACCATATCTGTTTACTACACCAGTCGTCCGTATGTTATTACAAGCACAAACGGAGGTTGTTTTTGTCTGAAGGCAGAGCTTAAGTTAACCTCAGCTTTCATCTTCTTCTCCCTTTTCATCTCCCGAACAGACGTCGAGCGATCGCACTCACAAAAAAAACTAATCAACAAATGACTCTTCTGCAAAGGAAGGTCAGCGACGCAGCGTTCCATGGGAAGTATTTTTTGAGTGCTATCTGCAGGATGTGCTTGAAGGGCTTTCTGATCTTTCCCGTAGAGAAGTTCTTTGTAGTTAATTTTGGCATTTTGTACCTGTAGTGACTCCGTTTCTTTTTGCATTCCTGACTACAGGTAAGTTTGTGATACGAACGGGAAATGTGTAGCAAAGGTCGAGTGATTCACCGTCGCTCGGTATTTTGCGTGCATGTGAATTGCCTGAATTTATCTATAAGTACCTGAGAATTCTAATTCGCTTTTGAATTCGTTCGAGCTGTTACAAAAAACAACTTTTCAACTTTCCTGGAAGATCATTTTTTTAACCCTACTTGAGCTCCTTGTGATTTTTTTTCAAGGAATTCTACTTGTCGTGCTACACAGGAGCACTTAGCGCAAAATAACTGTAAGAATACCTGGACTGTTACAGCACGACGCCACCTCAGGATCTTGTTTTGGCCCACCGCACTACTCAGAGCGAGTCACTAATCCGAGTCTATTCTATCTGGACACAATGGGTAAGCATTCCTGTACTTGATGTCATCTCAAGACTTGCAAGTCTGGCCAGAGTTATCGTGAAAAATCTTTCAGTCTCTCTACTGCGCAGAGTAAATCAGACATAATTTAATTCTCACTAGTACTGATATTTCGAAATAACCCCTCGCTCTACCACCATTGTCCTGTAATTGTTCTCGTTTATACTCGACTACCCGCAAATCACCACTGCACTTGACACTTCTTTAAAATTAGGTTCATTTACTTTGAAATATACTAACGGTGTAACATTGAGAGATATTCTGTACTTTAGTTGCCTTGTGATATCACACAGCGACTCGTAGTACAATTTGGAAGTTATAAGACTCCTGTTGAGTCAAATTCAACCACGATACCGCTTACTAGCGCGGTCCTTTAGATCGAAACAGAAACCCGTACGATGAAGAATACATTTCTTGCCATGGGAAAACGAATTTAGATTTCAGTAAAAATTAAATCAACTTCATTCGTGTTTGTAAGTATGATGCTCCAGCTGTAGAAAATTCACGTCGATCGCTTACATCTTCTATACCTTTTCCAAGTTTATTTGGACAATATGCAATATA